>BDUI01000053.1:49124-82623 GCA_002335545.1 Apodemus speciosus | reverse complement strand
GGAGAGGTAAAAAGACATATAGGACATTGGGGGGGGGGCGGGGAAACCAGGAAAAAGGGAAATGAAATGTAAATAAAGAATATATCCAATAAAAAAAAAGCAAAAAAAACAATATAGTTGCATAAGCATGGCCTGAACAATGATAATATCAAAAGACATGATAACACAGAGGGGGTACAATATTTGGGTTTTTTTGTTGTTTGTTTGTTTGWTTGATTTTGCTGCTGATACTTTGACGTTGTAGCTGTTATCTGTATATTACCACAAAAAAATAATTGAGGTAATTCATTTAAAAAGAGGAGAAGATTAACAGGAATCACAATGTTCTTCCCTTCAGTGCATTTAGTCCTTCTTTTTCAAAGCTGTGGTTAGCCAGGACAACATGTCACAAGTGTGTGATGGAACAAAGCCACCCACCTCATAAGCAAGAAGAGAAAGAACAGGAAGAAATTAAGGGTCTCATAACTGTTGTGGACTCATATCCAATGATTGAACGACCTCATAACAGGCTTTGCCTCTTAAAGGTTTTCACCACCTCTTAATAGTGCCAAATTGGTGATGAAGTCTTATGAGGACACTTTATACTCACACCAATTATGTAGTATCAGTTTTGTATAAAGATTTTTTTATGAAAAAATTCTAATACCATTTCAAAATATACCAAATATATTCACAAAGCCTGTGTTTGCCTACAGATTAATCAAAGGCTATAAACTGGTAAAGCTACAAGCTTCTAATCCTATATTTGCCCTAACTTACATGCATTGTTTGATTTGAGAAAGGAACAGTTGAAAGTTAAATGTTTCATATGGAAATATGTTAAACCCCAGAGGCAAGGAATCCCAGGAAAGTTGTGAATAATTGATAATAGCATTTTGTTTGTTTGTTASCCTACCCTATCTGTGCTTAAAGAATATCATGCTGAGTATCCAAAAAAATAAAATAAAATAAAAGCAACCATGTGTTTATGTGAAACAGAAGCAAAACATTATGAGCCAATGTCATATGAAGCCAATCTGTCTTCAGAGGAGACGCTGTTGTACCGCCCAGACAATTAAATCATCATAAAGCCTTGGTGAGTTACCTGGAATACAATGCTGAGAAAAATAAATTGAATTTATCTTGTTTTCACTGTATACTAAAGAACATTGTGAGGGCAGTCCTGAAAGACTGATATTTTTAAATGATTGTTTGGTTATTCTGCTATTATATTTCTCAGACCTGATTTTTTTCTAACTAAGTATAAAATATGTTTTACTAATCTGGCTAAGCCTTCATGGAACTACAATTGCATAACTGTCTTGGAAAATAATAATAATCATAAAAAACAACCACCAAAGCAAMAATTTCAGTGAATGAACAGGGGGAGTGCTTACAGTATTTATCAAAATTTGTAGCCTTCCAGGATGAAGTGATTCATTATAGCTGATATCAGAAAAAAAAGTGAAAGTAATTATCAATGAGGAAGTCAAATTCTGAAAGAAATGGTAAAATATGCAAATTCTTAATTAATAATAGAAAAATGTGAATCTGTATTCTTGTTGAGTATAATATATATCCTGTGTCTTTCAGTAGCTTGACTATGTCATAGAAATGATAAATGTTTAATCGTTAGAAAATTTTCTGTCTCTGAAAATGTTTAATTTTATGGCAACTCAAGTAAATCTGATGAATTGTTTTCAAATAAAAAAATGCAAAGAATTATGGATATCAACTCTAATTGTTAACATCCACTTTTGCATTCTGTTTTAAAATTAGAAACCGCACTTCAGAATTTGAATCAGGGTCCTGCTGATGACATCCTTTCTGAGAATTCTTTCTAGTGCTTAAAGCACAGTGTTAAGCCACAGCTCAGTACCACAGTCACAAGGGGAAATAACTGATCCTTTTTGGTGGGATAATCCCCGTGCACAGATAGTAAGTCACATGTAATAAATGTTGCTTTTATCGAGAACAAATTCAACCTTGTTTGAGATTACCAAGATGAAAAACCATTACAAGTCAAGGAGGATCTTTCGTTAACATAAAAAAAGCAAATCCAAAGCTTTTTTAAAAAAGCTTTTTAAATATGTGTGTTCTTCACACATATTTAATAGATAATTTGATCACATTTCTTTAATTTATATTCACTTATTATGTACAGATTCTTCTAGTCTGTATTCGATGCTGTGTTGTTCTTGTCAGTGATTGTTTCAAGGTGAATGCATAGGGGCCAGTGAATAAAGGCAGAGAATTTCTCCTTCTCCAGTGTCCATTCATCTTCCTGAAGGTGGAGCGTATACATGGAGTCCTATCATCCTTATTTCTAGTGTCCTGGACTCTTTTATCAACTGAGGAGCACTGACCTCGGAGATGACTCCAGCATAACACAGACCATCTCTTTTTCTTCCCAGGCTGGCCAAAGGCAAGTTCTATTACATGAGAATCTTTTAGGACGTGTATAAGGACACTTTTATTTGTCCCTCATTCCCATAACTTGTGTCACCACCAACCTGCAGAAGCCTCAAAATCATTTAGGTAGCTCCAATGTTATATATGAACTCAGTTTCCTTGAGTTTCACACTGTGGGACTCTTGTCCCTACACATAAAATTATATATATATCCTATGTTATTGCAGTGTACATAAATTAAATTCATAGGCTAGCCAAGAAACCTAGAAGGATATTGGAAGGCTATTTTTCAGCACCCAAGGCTATTTTAAGTGGTTTGATTTATATTCTAAAAATTGGCTTCATAATAACACCCCTTTAGGAGTTATATTTTTGACAAAGCCTCATTAAACACTTGACAAATTTCACAATGTTTTCTTAGAAAAATAATACTTCTAATAAAGTTTGTAAATATTTAATATATAAAGTATAGTTGTAATATGTTAACTGTGACAAATTATATTTTCCATGGAGGACTCTATCTTTATCCTTCAACCAACAGACTGACCAATAACTCTATGGCTCCTTCATGGGTACTTAGAATCTTCTCTGTCTCTCTTATCCTCATGGCCCTGGGACTGCACTAAGACACAGAGCTTAATTAGACTGATGATGTTCCATTTAAGGAGACTGACACCAGTTGGTCTGCAAACATCTGTTGTGAGCCAGAGGAAAGCTGCTTGGCTTTATGAGACATTGTTTTCCTGGGAAAAGGTTCATTCATTGAAAAGCTGTGGGAGGCTGACTTTACTAAAGAGAAAAAGAAGAAGAGAAAGACAGTAACAGAAACGAAGAGAGAAAAGGATCATTAAGTAAGTCAGGCCTTTGAAAAGAATAAAAAGTATCTCAAAGGAGGGTTTTTAGTACCCAGTGGTCTTACCCAATTGAACCTGTATCAAAACTAAACCTGAATAAATTTGGTGAAACTCTGATTCAACTATTTGAAGAATCTAAAATGATTTTTAGCTTCCTCTGTGTCTAGATTGCTACCTATTCATGCAGTGTAACAACTGGATGAGGGCCACTGTTAAGATAGGGATGTCTAGAAATCTGATCGATGTCAAGAAACTGGATAGGGCAAGCTGGGCAGAGAGTGGGAACGTTGAATTTAGAGCAGAGAAAATTGAATAATGCACACAGACAGAAAACCGGAAAGATACACTCTAACGGAAGTAAAAATTCAAGGTTTTATATTATAACTTAAAGCAAATCACAAACATTCAAAGTCAAATGAAACATTGAGGGCTCAGAGAATGAAGCCTGAAGCTAGGTAAGGGAGAATGGGGAGTAGTGGTTTCACAACCCCTGACAAGAGCACCTTTGAAGGGCACATTCCGACCTCTGTGGCTGAAGCGGATATTGTATTCAGACTCAAATCATCCAGTACACAAGTTCCAAACTTCTCTTCTTTACAGTGGAAGCAAAATGAGCTGTTATGTGTTTTAACTTTCACAGTTTAAAGCATTTAGTTTTATGTAACTAGAGACTATTTTCCTTATGTAGTTTTAACTTATGTATATAACTCATGTATATAACCCATGCATATAACTTATGGATATAACCGTATTTTTAATTGCCTAAAATAAATAAGGACAATGGATTAAAATAGTAGTTAGGATGACAGAAAATTCTGGTCCATGAATAGCACACAGACAATTGAATAACAACTAGACAAATTAATTTTCAGAATTGTTTTGGATATATTACAAACCATGTTACTTACACATAGAATTTTTGTTGTTGGTGTAGTTTTATCTGTATTGAAGAGAATTTGAAAGGAGAAAAGAGGAGCAGGGTATGATGTTATAATATTAAAATAATGTCATTATTATAATGTAATTATAATATAAATAATGTAAAAAGTAGATTATGTCAATTATTTTGTTGATATTTCACTATCATTGTTTACAATTTATTTTTGTTAAATAAATTTATTTTAGGTAAAATAATATGCAATAACACCTAAAACATATCATATGTTTCTGTGTATATTTGTGCACAATTATGACTGCTTCTTTGTCTACAGTCTTTCAACACTGCCTGGAGTTAATTTCAGTTGATGGTAACTCTGTTTGCAGACATTCATTCTTACTGTTCAAAGCCTGACCTCCACAGGGGTTGAGCTGTGACCACATGTCTGATTACTGAGAATCCTTTGGTAATCCTAAACTTTAAAGACTCCTTTCACACTTTATTTAGTTGCATTATGTTTAGATGCAAGGCGAAGTGGAGCTAACACAGCTCACATGGAAATACCTTCAGAGCCTCAGGACAGCTAACAGCTTCTACCCAAGATCTGGGTATGACAGTTTTACACTAAATAGCAGCAGCATATATCATTCTGAACATTTTCACCCCATCATGGACCTTGAATCAAGCATGAGATTTGTGTGGAAAACAACCATTCACTGTGAGTCTCTGTCCAATTATTGAGGTATAACATTGACTATATTATAAAGAGTAGTGATAGATTGATCTAATAACAGTTTCTACTTCCTACTTGCAAAGAAATATATATATATTTCTTTAGGTAAAATAATATGTAATTATATATATATATATATATATATATATATATATATATAGAGAGAGAGAGAGAGAGAGAGAGAGAGAGAGAGAGAGATACACTAATTGAATTGGGAGTATTTTGGGAATCAGATGTCTCCTACATCTGATATCCTGTAAACAAAGTCTTTCAATATTCTCAGTCACCATTTTTTGTGTGTGTTCACTTTGGTAGGGCTGTGAGCAAAACTGTTATTTTCTTCTATCTGTCCAAAGGACCTGAAATGTATTTCTCTTGGTTACATACCTCACTTGTGCATTTCAGACACATGAAGAAGTTAAATATACAAGTTAGTGCAAAATATCACTTCAAGCTAATGTTCCTCCATTACCTGTAACAGCTAATGTCATTTTTTCAATTCTGCTAATGTTCTGAATAGTTATAGAGAAAGAAGAAATTTTGCATTTTCTTCTCAGTTTTGTGGGTTTGTTTCAGTAAGAAGTAATGAAGCAATATCTGTTTAACTAATTTTTACTCTCTTCTAAATCTTCCACAATATATTTAATCTTTAATTTTTTTCTTAACATCTCTCAGGAGCAAAGCTAATAGTAGAAATCACTTTAGAAAAATAAACCTGTTGAGGTTATTTTCTGTACATATACTGTTTTCATCTTGAATTGAACTTGAGCAAAGCTATCACTTTGACATGCATCGACTTAAGCTATGCCTTGATCTAAAATGACCTCAGAACTGACCACACGAATGTTTCAAAGCACCTTAAAATAGATGACGAATTAATAGTTCTGAATTATTTTTCTTCAAGCAAGAAAAGGGGAATAATTAGCAGTGTGTGGCGATTACCAGAACATTCCAGCTAGTTCTTATCACAGTTTTAGCTCAATTTGAAGTTTGTCAGTAGCAAACATCTGCACTATCCCTACACAAACCCTAAAGAGCACAGATGCTTAGAGTCTGACCAGCAGCAAGCAAAGGCTTCCTGCGTCAAGAGCGCCACTGAGAATTCCTTAACACTGGGTGGCGCTATATACTAGCAGAAATGTATTTATTTAGCATGGTTTTCTAAGCATCACTTCAGTTTTGTAACGCTGATATTAACCAGAGATGGACATTATTTCATGGGTCCTCTTGCTGTTCCAGTCACACGGGTATCTGGTCTATTACCAAAGAACTGTGAGCCATTCTGCTCTAGTGAGGGAACATGTTTACAGTAACGTGCTCATGACAAAGAGCTGTGACAACCTGGAAGAACAGCACTTTCCCCCATGTTGGATGACAGGACATTTGTTGGGCAGAAGCATTAACCGAAACAAATTTACATAGGTTATGAATTTCACAGTGACAAAAATTGAGACTTAGGTCAGTCATTCACCTGTGCCTTCCACAGTCACACTGTTGTTGTTGTTGTCGTCGTTATTGGATTTTTAAGAAAGTTGGAGAGTAAGAAATCTATTATAATGCAAGGGGGAAATGAAGATAGTTCTGGTAAATGTTTTGTCTATAAAATTAAAAGCCAAATAGGAAAAATTTCCCAGTGAAGCGTGAGAATATATAATTAAGTTAACTAACAACAGGCTGTGTGATGTATCTCAGAGGGAAGAGGTGCTGTTGGCCAAGCCAGAGGACCATGCCCCAATTCACATAGTGGAGTGAGAGAATTCTCGTTTACAAGTTGCTCTCACACATATAAGTACACAAAATAAAATATTAAATGTAATAAGAAATTTAAAAGATGATAACAGAAGCATGCATAAAATGCAGGTCCAACAAAGGAGCATGTCAGTCTTGCCTCTTGAAAGCTTTCCATAACTGGCATGCAACGTTTCCAGCATCACTTACTAAGGAATGCTTATGAGCCTGCACTCCTTGTCCCGGAGACTTCTGCTTTCTCTCCATCTAACTCCAGCCTCGACAATAAACCTCATCTGCTCAGCGGTTTTAATGTAGAGAAAATATACTGAAGCACATGATCCTTGATTCTATAGCATGCTGTGTGTTACTAATTCAAGACACACATATTGTTTAATAACATTCTTTTACAATTGAAAAGCAATACTAAATATCTCTCTATTCACCACACATGTTTAAATAATCATTTGTAAAAGTGTGATATTCCAGAGATTGAATATGATAAAATACTTCAACCACTTTTCTATTCAAATCTTTAGGATTTTGTTTATTTTTTAATTTTATTATAGAAATGTTCTCATATGCTCATTCCTATGTGAGTGTGAACACACACATAACACATACACACATACACACAAACATTCTGTTGGGTGACATTTAGAAGGAAATTTACTCAACAAAAATACAAAAAATATTTAAAAAAATTATCAAAGGGGAAAGCATTCGGAATGTAAACAAAGAATATAGAAAATTTTAAAATGAAAAAATAAAACAAACTTAAAAAAATAATTATCTAACTTGTACTTCTCTAAACAATATAAGGGTATGGCTTCTATGTACCCTTCATGTGTTGTTGACAAGAGAACAGCATCTAGCTCTTTCTCATACTTCTATTTGAAGACTCGGACACATTGTTTACTGTTTACACTGATGATTTTTATAGGCGATTTGGGATTATTTTAGTGTTGTACTGAAATTCCCTCTCATAATTCTGCAGTTAAAAACTCTTTCCACACATTCATAGTGAGTCCATTCAGATTTAGCATTGTAAGAGATGCTTGCGACATGCATATTTAATTTTCTTTATTAGAGATATTGCGCATATATCTCCTCAGTGACACTGATTCCGACAGCATTGTTTGTGTCATCTCAGTTAAACCAAGTTTAATGTTACTAATCATGTCTATTAATTGTTGGTCAAAAGTTCTGACTTTTACTCCTACTTAAGAAAACACTTGATATTCAAGACATCAAACCATAGCATTCCCCATTTCCAGTATCGTGAGGCTATATTATACTGGTTCTCGTTTTTCTCTATGTGAGAGATGACCACATCAACTCCTTTATTCTGTTAACATTCGATTCTGTTTCTGTAAGTGAGAACCAACCAAGTTCTCATGGAATAAATGTCGCTAAGCCCCATAGTTAAAGGTTTAGTATTTAACAGGAGTTTGAAACATTGCTGTAAGTGCTAACTCCAGAAATGTCCCTTGAGTGTAGGGTCTTAGCTGCTCTCCTTCACTAGGTTTATTATATGCAAGAGTCTTATTTCACGAACCTGCTCTTGGTGCCAGGCATGGTGCACCCCTGTGCTCCCAGCACTTGCTGGCAGACACTGGAGGACGTTGGGCATCCTTGCTTGACGACTGAGTTGCAAGCAGGCCTGAGCTTCATGTGACCTTTATCTGAGACACAAACAAAGCCTCGCTGGGGTTAGTTATAGTCAAATAATGCGATCAATGTCACTGGTAGGATAATGGTGTAAAACCATGTGCTTGGAGCTGGGTGGGTTGGCACATACTAGAAATGCCAGCACTCAGGAGTAGAGACAGGAGGATTGCTACAAACTTCAGCTCAGACTCATGTGACTTGTGAGTAATGTGCCAATCGGGAAAACTTAGCAAGAGTTTGTCTCAACATAATGAATATTAAAAAATACTAAATAAATAAATCTATAAGTATTTACTTATATAAGGACTTCTCTTAAATCTCAACACATCAGAATTAAGCTAAACAAAATTAATGTTCTTTTCTTAAATGGGTTCCTTTTATTTATTTTCTCTGTTTATGTGGACATGTGCATCCCACTAGACACATCTGGACATCAGATGACAACKTATGTGCATCTGTTCCTCCTTCTAAGACATGGGATCTAGGGATGCAACTCAGATTTGCGGGCCTGGGGACAAGCACCTTTACCCACTGAGCCACACTGTCAGGCGTCCCAGTACCCACACAATTCAAATGTATATATGCACAATAGAATATGAATCAGCCTTTACAATGAGGATAATATCATTTGTGGCAATAGAAATTAAACTAAGGGAAGAATTTTTGTCCTGCAAAATAGACCAGAAAAACACGAGCAGGCAATCTTTGTATGTTCTCATTTATACGCGAAACTATTGATCATAAGCAGAAAACAGTCATCATTAGAGGCCAGGATGTAGGAGAATGGAAAGATGCCACCCAAGGGTACAATGTTTGAGTTTAAAGAGGAAAAAACAATCTTTGATAATTGCTAAAGTAATAGCTGTATTAATTAGCATCAATTAATGGTTACATATTTCTTCTGCACTATAACATTATTATGTACCCCCTAATTATCTATGCAAATTCTGCCATATTTTGTAAAAGTTAAATTTAAAATGTTAAAATAACTAAAATTTGTTCATACCTTTTTGAAATTTACACCAAATATTTTGGGTAAGTGTGTGCATGCATGCATGCACATGCACAGAAATGTGATTTATCTAAGACTCCAAAGTTTAGTGGGTCTCATAACTCCCCCTCGTTCAGATTTCAAGAACCAAGCTCAGGTATTATTCTACTATACCTGAATATCAAAGCTACTATAGCTGTATATCAAAGACTCTCATAACTACATCTTCCAGTATTCTTGTTTGAATGCCTCTTCTTTGTAGAATTCAAGATAATGTTTTAATATTTTTTTATCAACTGTAAGTAATCTAAGAAACAGTCAACACACACACACACACACACACACACACACACACACACACAGGACAAGAACCTCTGGGGACTGCCATGCCCTCTCTGGGCACACAGTCTACCTACCCTTTGTCCTGTTCACCAGCTTGCCAGCTCTCCAAATCTCAGCTTCTGTGTTTAAATGGAAAATGGAAACATCCTTGGGTAGAAGGATTCCATTTGCAGTTCCTTTCCCTTCCCAAAGGTGGAAGAGTAAGACTGAAGAAAACTCCAGCATTCCATTCATTCCTTGGTCTTTCAAAAACCTGTCCTCTGGCTGATGTTATCTATAATCATCTCAGAAGCATGAATTTAGGGACAGCTCATTGTAGTGACTTCTAAGTGACTACCAAGTTTGTCACTCTGAAAATTTGAGAGCTTTGGGAGCTCTTGGACAAAAGAACCAAGGACTAAAGGCAGGTACATCTATTTCTTACTGTAGATGGACAGTAACTATGATGCAGTATTTCTGTCATAGATTCAGGTTCATAATACTTCTATTGCTTGTTTTTCTGTTTGTTTTTGTTTGTTTTGTTTTTCTGTTTTTTTTTAGATATTTGCTTTATTTACATTTCAAATGGTATCCCCTGTCCCATCCCCCACCCCTGCTGTTCTTTGTAACACAATCTTACTATGTATCCAGGGCTACCATGTCCTTGTAACTTAGAACTTATTGCAAAGCCAAAGTTACCTTCAAACTCCTGTTTCTTTTGTTTTACTTGCCCAGTGCTGGGCTAACATAAATGTGCAAAACAACTAAAACTTTACTGTTTACATAGGGCAAAATAAATGTAACTCTAAATAAATGTTTTCAATTTTTAAAAGGAATAGACTCATTAAAACATTAAATCAGTTTTTTACAATATGGTTGAATTATAGAGCATAATGAAAACATGTCCTTATATCCTTTAGGGTACGATGTATTGATTAAACAATGAAATCAAACATAACAATTGATTATTTTTCAAATCTAATATATATCCATATAGATTCATAAAGAGACTAGATTATAGTCTTGTAAGAGGACATGTAATACTGATTGATGATTCATATTTTTTTCAGTATAAATTGTTTTTCTCAAAATTATTCACAATTCCTGGTCAAAGTGTCATCTATATTTTATGTAACTTTATATTTTACTTAAACTCACCTTATTGCCTGGGATAATCGTGATTGAAAGTAAAAATGATTATATTAGTGACTTCTTTAAGAAGGGTTATTTAATTACATGTGATAATGATACATAAAGCATTTAAATCTTATTTTAAAAATTATTTCAATACTCAGATGCAATTATGATCAGGTTTAAGAGTCTCTCTGCATTACACATACAATATTAGAAACTCTGTAATTAGTTATTTTTAACTTTGTTTTCAGGTTTCTTTGCATTAATGTTTCATGCAGTCGCAGCATTCAACCATGCACGGCACTAAGCAGAAACATTAAAAAAATAAGTTATTTTAATTCATACATATAATTTAACATATTCATTATTTCTGAAGAAAATTAAGATTCTTGACTAAAATATTTTTACTTATTTATTTTTATAACTATTTTTTTAAGACTGTGATCATGTATTACACTATTGACCTTTGGATTTTGATTGCATATCATTTAATTATAGACACAGCTTTGCTCAAACTTTCATATTATCATTCCCAATTATCTTAACTGTTGCCAAGATATAATAATAAGATTTGATTCATGCCTTTACCTATATGATCAGATTTTTAAAAGACTTTAATATTAACCAGTTATACAAAACATAAACCTATAAGACACATATGCTTGTGCTGGATTTGTTGAGGAATTTCTACAAATAAGAAATTAGGAACTCCTAACTAGGGAATCATTATGAATACATTACATTGAAATTTGGTTCTCAAGACTTATGTTTTTCTCTATTTCAAATAAATTTTTTCAAACAATACATTTTGATTAGGGTTTTGTCCCCTTCCACTTCTCTAATACAAATTCTGCCTTGCCTCTTAGGATGTTCAAGACTGAACTTTCATCTTCAAAATGAAATTTCTTATTATAATATGTTTAAAAATGATTAGTAAATATGCACACAAAGAGATACTGCAGAGTAGCTATAAAGATGCCTACTGTGTCCAGTAACAGTTGGATTAAGGTCATTTAACATCTTAATGAGATATCACATGCCAACAATGGCTGAACATGTCTGCCTTCTCTGGCTCTGTTCACCATACATCTACTGCTGAGAGTCTTTAAAAGGCCATGAAATACTTTACCTATCAAGTGGATTATACTGGGATGCCTAAAATTTAGTACATTGATATAACAGAGGCCTATTTTACTCTAAACATTTTAAAGTTACATACAGTGTTTTATTTGTTGTTGTTGTTCTTTTAAACTGGGCTCCTTCATAATTAAGTTAAAGYGAGAAATTCAAAGCAGAATTGAAACATGGTTTGTCATGGGTTTTTTCGTCAGCCTTATCTGAGTTATGATTTTTCAAAAGTTGTAGTTGGGACCATCCAGCCCACGTTTTACCACACACAGAGGTTCATGTGGGCAAACACACCAGTATGCAGTACATACCCTGAGCTTTGTACCATAGAATGCAGTGTTTGATTACAAATTAGGATAATGAGAGGATGAATGCATTTTTAGGTTTATAACCAAGGGACATGGTGTTTTTAAAATCTCAGAAGCAATAGATTTTTTTTCTATTTTTGCCTTCATCCCTAAAACTATCGATAAAGATAGATCAAGAAAAGTTGGCTAAGTCAATTGATGTTTATCTTGAAATATAAGGAATTTTCTACAGTTTTGCTTGTAAGCTATCTTCCCCAGGCTCACATGATACAACCCTTGTACCCACTGCTCATGCTGTGGAGAGGAGGTTGAATTTTGAACATAGGATCTTGGCGGAGGAAGTGGCTTAGTGGGGTGTACTCTTCAGGGTTCATTTTGTCACTGGCTCTTTTCTCTCTTTTCTGTGTTTTCTGGATGCCAGTAGGAGAGCAGCTGTGAGCCAACATGTATTCTTCATCACATGTGTGATGTCCTGCTTCAATATAGACTCAGAAAGTGTAGATACTTTGGTCCTTCTTAGAAGGAGGGAACAAAACAACCATAGGAGGAGATACAGAGACAAAGTGTTGAGCAGAGACTGAAGGAAAGACCATCCAGAGACTGCCCCACCTGGGGATCCATCCCATATACAGTTACCAAACCCAGATATTATTATGGGTGCCAAAAAGTGCTTGCTGATAGGAGCCTGATATAGCTGTCTCCTGAGAGGCTCTGGCAGTGACTGACAAATACAGAAGTTGATGCTCTCAGCCAACCACTGGACAGAGCACAGGGTCCCCTCTAAAGCAGCTAGAGATAGGACCCAAGGAGCTGAAGGGGTTTGGAGCTCCATAGGAGGAACAACAATATCAACCACCCAGACCCCCCAGAGCTCCCAGGGACTAAACCACCAACCAAAGAGTGCACATGGAGGGACTCATGGCTCCAGCCACATATGTAGCAGAGGATAGCCTTGTTGGACATCAGTGGGAGGAGTGGCCCTTGGTCCTGTGAAGGCTTGTTGCCCCAGTGTAAGGGAATGCCAGGACAGGGAAGCAGGAGTGGGTAGGTTAGTGAAGAGGGGGAGGGAGGAAGGGATAGGGGGTTTTCATAGGGCAAACAAGAAAAGGGGAAAACACTTGAAAAAGAAAAAGAAAAAGAAAAAAGATATGGTAGATATAACTGACCATGGGATGAAACTTTTTATCAGGAATTAAAATAACCCATTAGGCATTCTTTGTGGCTTACTATACTTTTGGTCTTATAGAAACTAATAAAGACTCACAATTGCAAGGCCTCACAATTAATGGCTATAAAAGCCATAGAGCACTGGTTGTCAACCTTCCTAATGCTGGGGCCCTTTAATAGAATTTTTCACATTGTAGTGATGCCCCAATCATAAGGTCATTTTTGTTGCTACTCCATAACTGTAATTTTGGTATTTTTATAATTGTAGAGTAAATAGATTTGTTTTCTGCTGGTCTCAGGTAATAGCTGTCACAGGACTTTTTGATCCCTAAAGGAGTAATGACCCACGGATTGAGAACCACAGCTTTAGAGTATGAACATTCAAATCAGTAACCGCCTTACATGTGATTGCTATTTTAAGAGAACTCATTTAAAATCAGTCAGTTTCAGAAAGCATAGCTCATCAATGTGAAGGCAATTAATGTAGGTTTTAATCAAGAGAAACTTTTAGAATTTGTTGCTATAAGAATAAAATCCTAACTTTGATATATCTTTGAAATCTAGAAAAAAGATTCAATTTCCTTTGATTACTGTTTTATAGAGTATATCTCCCTTTGTTCACCAAAGTCAGTTTTATTAGGACAATGAATATTGCTCCAAGGTTTTATTTAAATGAATCTAAAATAACTAAAAGTTATTGATGATAGAAGTAAACACTTATGGAGTTAATTGAAGTAGTAGATGAAAATTGTCTAGAATAAAAATAAATAGGGTCAGGAAGAGTGAACGTAACAGAAACAAGTTAGGAAAGTCAGCTGCTGATAAGAATTTTGCAAATTTCTACTTTTTTACATCCACACACTAATAGCCTGATAAATTTTCAGTTGTTTCTCAATTTCTTTTAAAGAAAGCAGCATGCATACATATGGAATTGGACTTATATTTATGATATTGTTTACTACTTTAGGTGGGGAAATGGTATTAAAGAAAATATTAAAAGCCATAGTGTGTGATAAACTAACAATAATGAGAGTTACTATGAATCTCAAGCAGCTAATTATGTCAAGTATTTTAGAACAGATATTTTGGATCTATTTAATTTAATTTGTTCCTATAGTCATTCATTTAATAAACTCTTTTCATGTCATTACCTGTGCTATAAATGTCTGAAGATTTTTGAAGCAATTGGGGCAAGAGGATATAGGGTAATCACTTTTTGGAGAAGATAACATACTGATATTTGACAATAAGTGAGGCCTCAAAAAGAATAAATTTAGATAGTGATAATTCCATGACGGATGTATCAGAATTAAGAGACATGATTTGTGTGTAATAGCAATGGTCAAGATCTCCTGAGATATAAAACAGAAAATCTAAGAAGTGATGGAAGGAAGGAAGTCATTACTTGAGGACTGGAGAGAGAAAAACTGATGACAAACAACTGGAAGGCACAAATGTTAGAAGAAAGGGGAAGGAAGAAGGCCAATATAAATGCATCTTGTTGTACAAGGGTGAGAGATGTGTAACTTCAAGGTGAAAAACTAGAATGTGGGCATAGTTCATACCCAAAGTCACAACATAAGATTTCAACCACAGTGCTGGTTCGAGAATCTAGCAACTAGAAAAACTGTGAATTAACATATATAATAAATAGATGAGATAATGTTGGTAAGAGACTATGGTGGCTTACTGTAAGGGATGATAAAAGGCACGGTGAAAAGATACAGGCACTCATTTGGTAGTATGATAGACAAGGGAAGAGCAAGCTGTCTGAGTGTTCTACAGTTCCGCTCTAAGTAACTAGTAGAAACGAGGCGTTATTACCTAAGACGTGGAAGTAAATTTGCATACACAGTGCAAAGGACATCAGATGTGCAAGATACAGCTGTGAAAGCTAGCAAGGGCATTTAAAGATTATCACAATAGAAAGTTGAGCCCCAGTTATTAAGACAAGGGAAATGATGTAATCATGCTTTTCTCCACATTTTTTAAAAATAGAGATAGACACACCCTTAGGAGAAATGAACCAGATAGAAAGGGTAATGTATGGTCCATATCACGTGAATCTACTGCTTTTTCCCTTTTGATATTAAAATTTTAAACTTTTAAATTAAAATGTTCCCCTCTATTCCCTTTCTTCCTTCCAGCCCCTGCCATATGGTATCCCTTTAACCCCTTCCTTGTTCCACTGTCACTCCCATTCAAATTGATAGCCTCTTTTTTTTTTTTACTACAGGTACCTATATATACAAAAACCTACATACACATTAATATATAAATATATCCTGCATAAATATATAAATATATCCTACCAAGACTCTTTAGATTTGCGCATATATATACATATATATGATATAAGGATTTGCCAGTTTGTATTGGACAACCAATTAGGGTTCTCATCCCTGAGAGAGACAATTCTTTTCTCTCTCAGCAGGCATTAGTTGTCAGATTTTTGTCTAAGAGTGGGACAATATAGTAATATTTCTATATTCCACAGTAGGATATCTACTGCTATTGTTATTAGTCAGATCTTTTTTAGGCAGCAATAGTGTTGAGATTTCTTTGATGTAGCCTCCATGTAATTACTAAGACACACAATCTCAGGGGAGATTTCTTGGGTATTTGTCTCTTACAACCTTTCTCATTATGTGATATTCTCTGAGTGTTGGGTGTAGGAGTTTTGTTGTAGATGCCTCCTTTGTGCCTGGGTATTCTAGGATCAGTTGACATGTATGTTACAACCATTAGTGACTCACAGTCTTCATTTTCCAAGCAGAAATGAAATATTGCATTTTCTATCTTTTTTATCTCTTCCTTGACTATTGACCTGTCTGATATCACATAAATCTCTTCACTGGGGACAAGTGTGCTGAGCTTTTGCATTAATTATATGACATTTGTTAACATAACTCAAGTTATTTTCTTAGAGAAACAAAGCAGAGTGATAGAAGGTGAGTTGACTTGAATATCTAATATGAATGGAATGCCATTCATTAACTGAAAGTCAGTGGGAAATCCATAAGTATCATCTAGGACTATAATACTAATCTATAAAAGAGAGTGATAATATCTTTCCATAGAACTGAGCTTGTGATTCATTGGACACATGTCACACATATAGCATCATTTGCAAACGTTTATACTTTCTTCTCAAATAATAAAATTGTATGAATACTCACTGTAATCTCCATTTTATTATGTGATTATCAGTAAACATTTGTTATAGTTAATTAACAATTTTCTCTTAGCTATAAAACCACAGTTCTGTTATTAGGATGAAAAAACCTTAAAAATGAATACATGATGAATATAGCATTAATACAATTATTTTGGTTTGTTATGCTGTGGTCTATCCTTAAAATGAATTGAAATGCCACAGCTATATTTCACCAATCTTTTACCTTCACAGAGAAGTATCATACAATACCTTGTTATTATTTTCATTCACAACAGCTTTGATTATTTTCTCCTTGTGTGCCTGTTTTCTGTATTACTGTAGATGATGCTGCCTTTATGTCCCCATTCATTACTCTCTAATTGTTTTTTCAGTGTACAATATACATGCCAATCTGTAAATGTGTCAACCTGTTTTCCTCGAGAAGACAGCTATTTTTTCTCCTCTTACCTATAGTGTGAAGTGTGGATAGTCAGCACTGAATAATCAAAGAAATACAAATTAAATGAGAAATAATTAAATTGAGGTAAATTCAAATCTTTTGATACCATAGTTTACAATTACACAGAACCATGTTATGGATTTAATGAGGTCCAGAAAACTTATTTGTAGAAATTCATGTTTCAATGTCACTAGATTTGGAAGTATACTATTGCAGGACATTTACGAGACATCATGAGGATGGTGTCCTGTAGACTTAGATTTTTTTTCAAACCTACTTTATTTAGGGTTCTTAGTCACTTCAACCTCTCTTCTAACCACCCTACCAGAGGTAGGGGAAAAACAAGGTTATAGGAAAAGGGTGCTATGGACCTGATTAGAAATAGTTCCATGGGGAAATTCCACTCTTCCTTGCCAGGATACCAGCAGCCAAGTTCAATAGCAAACACAAAACATGAATAGTATTTGGGTCATAATTCCACCAGAAACAGCAAGACTGAATCATGCCAAATCTGCATTAGTCAGTAGAAGCATCCATAATCAGCTGAAATATGAGGAGAAGCTCTTTGGTGCATTTCTCTCTAGAAAGTAAAGACCAACAATGACGAGTGAAGACCACAAAAGATCTACACAGCATAGCAATGTAGGAGAATCCTCTCACTGTTTGTAGGGTTCCATTTATATTCTTTCTCAACATCAGCTGCCCTCTCAAGGGTCTGTTTTCAGCAAACTATCACATGTCCTCTCATAAAACAGCTTCCAGAAAACATCACATGACACATCTGAGTTGTTAAAGAATCCAGAAATTTCTACATCAGTGTCCAAATTATGCTGGACTGGTGTCCTTAGAAAAGGAAGAAAAAGCACACTTTTTGTCTATTTTGTAAGGAAGAAACAGCACACCTTTTTGTCTACTAAGTAAAGACACACCAGAAAGGGAATGTCAAAGAAAACAGCCATTACCAAGAACTGAATCAAAGAGTTCCTTGATCTTAGATTTCCCAGCTTCTAGAAGCATAAGGAAAAAACCCTTTTGTCAAATCCAATCAGTTAATAGTACTTTGTAATGAAATCATTAGCTACCAAGGGAAACTCCAATTTGTATTATGTAATTTGTTCAGTTTTGTACTCTAACTACTTTTCTTCAATATTTAATCCACACTGAAGTGAGCCTACTAGATGTATCATTACAGCAAACTCTTTCATTAGTTGATTATTTTGTTTATTTACAGAAATGAATTTATAAACTTATTTACAATGCTGTTCCCTCCCAGTCCAGCCCTTGCAGCGTTCCAGCATTCTCCCTCCCCTTCACCTCTGAGAGAGTACTGCCCCCTGGGTATCTGTCCATTACAGGATTAGGAGCATCCTCTCCCACTGAGGCCAGGCAAGGCAGGCCTCTGCTACATGTGTGCCAGGGGCTTCAGACCAGCCTGTGAATGCTCTTTGGGTGGTGGCCCAGTCTCTGGGAGCTGACGCTGTTAGTCTCCCTGTAAGATTGCCATCCCCTTCAGAGCCACAGGAAAATTGAAATGAACAGTTTGATTGGAATATATTTCTTGGTCTCACCTGGACTTGACTCTTCATACTGAGGCAAAAGGTAAATGAATGGTCATGGATTCCATGTATAATGAAACATGACTAGACGCCAATAATTCTAAATAGAATTTAAGCCACCATCATCACATGTATTCTACATAGAGTACTTTGAGGAAACAAAGTGCAGTATTCATATGTAAATAATTTAACAAAAAAATAATAATTTAACAAAACTTTCTCTCATGGTAAGCATATGAGTGGTCCTCTTGAGGGCCGTATGAGATTATTCTGTCACAAACTGAACTTTTCTAATATCTAATTCACATAAGAATTTGGATCCAGTATCTTTAAATAAATAAGAAAAAGTCCTCAAGCACTGATCAATGAAACACACATACCTTTAATCCTCTTTACCTCCTAGATATAGAGAATGTAAGTGATTTGACTGTTGTTCCAATCATATGAATATTCTCCATATCCCTTGCTAAAATGAATCCAAAACAACAACCAAACCAGGTCCTTTAGCAGTATTCATAAAGAAATATCTTTTACCAACTTCTCATTTGTAGAATATGCCAGGCGTAATGGCCCATAGCTTTAATCCCAGCACTCGGGAGGCAGAGGCAGGCAGATCTCTGTGGGTTCAAGGACAGTCTGGTCCATAATGTGAGTCCAGGACAGCCTGAGTTATTAAGCAAAGAAACCCCATCTTGAAAAGCAAAACAACAACCAACACAAACAAACAAAACAAAGAAACAAAAACTGAAGAATGTGTATAATATGTGAACCTTTATTAGCTGCTGTACCAGTCTATAGCCTTAAAGCCCCATCCTTCTAGTAATTCCTGGAATGGCCGGTCTCCATTAATGATGACACTGAAGTTGAAGTTTTCACAGATGAAGGTAACTTTTCGTTGAAAATGCTCTCCTCTCACCTACAAGCCCACATTAAAACTTCAGTCACATCTCTTTTAGAATACATTTACACCCAGGTCGGAATTGATAACTGGCTCAAAGCCATATTGTCAATAAGTGGGACAATGAGTATCAATTACTTTAATTCTATTTCCTTGATGTTTCCTGGTGTTTTGAAAACCTAAACAATAAATAAAGATTGCAAAAAAAAAAAGAATAATGAAATAAATGCTCCATCCTTTCTCTGAATCTTAAGTAATAGTGAGGGAAAGAGAGCCTCTCATTTAAATATGTAATTCCACTTGAAACATGATACAAAATGGCCGTATACATTCATGTTGAGCTCTGTGCATAGAATATGGTGTTGAAGAAAGGAAAGACAATGGGAGAAGCCCTCAATGCAAATTCATTCATCCAAATTTGATCATTTATTTGTCAGTCATAATAGTGGTTCAATGTTGTATACGAATATTTTTCTCTGCATTCCATAGCTGCAAAATGGGCTATTTCCCAGTTTTAACTATTATTTAAATCCACGTTTTGAAATGAGGAAATAGGTTTGAAAGGAGTTGGATAATTATTTCAACAACACTTTGACAAAAGTCATTAGTGCTTGGTCAAAACGCATCTTGTTTCAGGTTTTTTTTCCTTAAAATATTAGAGGCCAAAACAAATATGACTGCTCCTTGAAAACAACCCCGGCCTAAAACTGTCCTCAAGGTATAAAGTCATCCATACATTTTTACAATAAGAAAAACATATACATTAATCAAATTGTTTGTTTATTGTATTTGATATTAAGGTAAAAGACATAGTCTTAATAAATATTTAATGTTTTCCTCAGGGCACCAAATAATAGCATTCATCTATCCCTTGCATGCATAGGCTGAGAAAAGTCCCTGAGAGATTCTGAGGAGCTCAACATCAGACTGTTTAGACATACCTATCATTGTTGATAGTAATATTAGTAAACACAAACTATCATTTTTTTTTTTTTACTTCTAACTCTGACTGGAATATTTGTCATTTCTTGCAATACATCCTGAGTTATGAAACTAATAATATTTAGGTCAAAAGTTGAGTAAAAAAAAAGCTAGCATAGACAAATATGCAGAAATTTATTGAAACTTTAATTTTGCAAAAATGCATAAGGAAGCTGAAACTGCCCAATCTGTTCCGATTGCAGACTTACTTATGCTTACATCCTCAACTGTAATACCAGCATCGAATCATAACATTTTAAAGGCACCTGAAAAACACGTTAAAAGCTTGCATGCTACAAATGGGTTGATGTGCCCTAAAATTCTGCTGGTGTGCACTTGAGGTGAAATACAGGAAAGGCTTCAGGAGGATGCAGTCCAATGACTGCTTGCATCGCTTGGAAACTGAAACTTTCTCCCCTCATTAAGCAGTTGCTGAAGATAATCAGTAATTAGGGACCGAATAGAGTTGTATAGCTTCCAGTTCTTTCTACAAATTCATACTCTGATTAATTGCTGTGCTCTCTTTGTGCTGCTGTCATTGTCCAGAAGGATAGCTTTTATCATCATGTGTTCATGAAGCCCAGCAATTGGGTGTATCCGTTAATGTATTTCTTTTACAGGTTAAATTTTGTATACTTGGATAAGGGAGTTGTCCTGGCAGTACAACACACTTGGTTAATTAAAAGATATAGGAACACAGCTGAACTTCATCTCAGTCATTTTTAGCTATTGTTCAATTTTGGCAATATTTTAATTGTTAGAAATAGTTCTTGCCTGCAATATAGCAATCTCAAAGTGAACAAAAATCTAAGGTTAATATTTTATGCACTATTTATTGTAATCATGTTTAACTAGTTTTCTCTATTCATCTATCCATTTTTTAAATAATCATTGTATCCTTTTTGACTGCCTAAGGGAAGTCAACCAATTAAAGATGACACGGGCTGGAGAGATGGCTCAGCAGGTAAGAGCACCAACTGCTCTTCCGAAGGTCCTGAGTTCAATTCCCAGCACCCACATGGTAGCTCACAACCATCCATGAAGACAGCTACAGTGTACTCACATATAATAATAAATAAATCTAAAAAAAAATAAAAAAGATTATACAAAGGGTTATCTTCAGATTTTTCTACTGGTGGGGTATGATCTCAAAATTTTAAATAAATCATATGCATTTCATATGGAGAAATAAGCATTTTTCCAAAAATGTTTACTTATTTATTTTAAGATTCTGTAGTTTTATAGCTATGTGAAAATACTGGCTTACTATTATGATATCATCATAGGTTTCATTAACATGATTACCCTTAAATTTCAGATGAAGTGAGCTTCAGGTTTTCTATTTGAATGCCAAGAAAAAATATTAAGAAGGATGTCAAACCAGAAATTCCATACTGAGTAAATACTTAAAATTTAAATAAAATCAACTATTTTTTATTCCCATTCATAGTTAGAATTATTTCCCCCAGAGTTTAATTTTGACCTATTAATATTAAATGGAGATTAAATTAATCAATACATGACACACCAAATTAACACTTTTTACTTCTGCCACATTTTCAGTCATCATTTCAGATTCAAGCACTCAAATCTTCTCCAGATTGCCTCTGCGGATAAAATATGAAGATTTCTTTTTCAATGTTTAGTCATTAATAACAATTTCTATTTCTACAAAATTCCTGATTGACTTGGTATTGATCATGCTTGCCAAATATATTTGCTTGTTCATGTATGCATTCCTGGGGGTACACAGACGTGTGTGTACGCATGCATGTATATGTGTACATACATGTGGAGGCCTGGAATAAGCACCTGGTGCTTTGTTGAACCAGTCTCCACAGTATTTTATGAGACAAGATCTCTGGCTGAGCTTTGAACTCACTTATTCAACCACACTTCTTGCAAGTAACGTCAGAAAATTTCCTACGATTTTCTTCCCATTACTGAGATTACATGTATGGATTGCACATCTGCTTTTTGAGGAAATGATGTATATTCAAGTGTGAGACCTCATTCTTTTTCTTTTTCCTTTTCTTTTTTATTTGATATATTCTTTATTTACATTTCAAATGATTCCCCCTTTCCTAGAGCCCCCCTCCCCGAAAGTCCCATAAGCCCTCTTCCCTCCAGCAGAGTAAGACCTCATTCTTGCATGAGTACTTTAGTGACGATGTCACCTCCAAATCGACCCCATAGACGTACTTTACCAGCTCGCCACTTGACAGTTTTCAACATTGAAAATTATATGCAATTATTCAGTCTGATTTCATTCTGATACTACTTACTGCATTTGTTTTAAGTTTCCAGGTTTTTAAAAATATGTTTTTTTAAAATAATAAGTTTCTTGAGATTTTAGAGTAGACCAAAGAGAACAATGAGATTAAGACAGTATAAAACCAAGTTTGAAATCCTGAGAATTTGCTTTTTGCTTTCTGTTTTCTTAGAAGCCTTTGAATATTTATCTCATATGTTATAGTTCCCAGTTTTTTCACTTTTTAAAAATATCCTATCCGTGAAAATACCTTCCAGTAAATTCGGGGCCTGTGCTTGGCAACACACTATTCAAATGCAGGTTTTTATTCTCCATGCTGATATTCTGCAACTTACACTTCATATGCAGTTACAAAACTTTCTTCTCCATTACAAATGCCTCAGTGAACTTATGTCAACTTAGATATGGGGATTAATGTTTGAGTAATATAGAAACTTCAAAGGGTTGATATTATTCTCACCACTCTCTAATACCTGTCAAAGGAGACAAATTAAAAATGTGAACTCATATCATTTATTCATTTCATTTCATCTTCTATACTTTAATACTTTTATTGAAAAAAATATCTGTCTCTATTAAAGAGATCAGGTTGTATCTGATCTGCCTTATGATATATGTTTCTACTACTAGCATATGCCCATACACAGGCAATTGTACACATACACACACACAGAGAGAGAGAGAGAGAGAGAGAGAGAGAGAGAGAGAGAGAGAGAGAGAGAGAGTCCTGAAAATGATGCATTATTGTTTTTTCTCTTAATGTTTACTAAATATTGATTATCAATAATTGCTAAAATCTCTTTTTGTCTTAGGTATTCCTTGGAGAAGTACTTTCGTGGTTCATTAACAAATAACTTCAGATAGCCTTAAACCATATGAAAAATGTCATAACTAAGAGACTGAGAAGTTGCAGAAAGCTTCCCTCAAATTTGGGTCACAATGGAGAAGAGCCAGCATTCAATGAGACACAAGAGCTTCGATCCAGAAGTGAATAGATGTGAATATGATTATGCACAATCTAGATCTTCCTGTGTAAATATTGTTATTCATAGAGGAACGAGCACAGAAGAAAAGAGAATTGCCAATTTTCTCATCTGGGCAAGGAAGCGAAAGAGGATGCTGAAACAAGTTTTCATGCTCCAAGCAAAAGGACTGCCTGGGAAAATAAACATCATGATTCTGAAACCAAATAAGGTGTAATAGTGCTGATTAACTATGAAGCTTATACATCATTGACTAGGAAACAAAATCCATACGGGTGAAACATGATAATAAACTGGTAAACTGAAAGTTTCAAAAGGACTAAGATATTTCTAACATTTACAAATCACACCACAGTGTAAAATAATTTATATGTATACCTCTGATGTCAAGTGATGAAAGGATATGTGTGTAGGAAATGCATTTGCAGAGTGACATTTTGAGACTCTGCTGGACTGGCTGTGTAGTTGAAGCCAATTAGACAATGCTTGCCTTACGCCACGTTCTCCACCCCAATCAATGTTTTTGCCATATATCTTCTCATTAAAGACTTGGCATTTTATTTCAGACACTGCCATTAGAACAGCATATAAGATATTTTGTTTCTACCTCAAAGCGAAGAAATATAAGAAAAGAATCACGTGTTACTAATCTAATTGGGTAGAATAATTGATATAAACTTCATGGTACAGAGAATGCATAGAGTGAACTGCAACATTAAATTTATAGTAAGTCTGTTGACAACATAGAGAAGGGAAATAATTTCATTATCATAGTTATTTGTTCACATTTTTCCTTTTGAGATTATAATATAATTACATAATGTATCCTTTACCTTTCCTCTCTCCAAATCCTCCCACATACCTTCTTGCTCTCTTTCTAATTTATGACCTGCTTTGTCATTAATTGTTGTCGCATGTATATAAGTATATACGTATACTCATAAATATAAACTTCACACTCTGTATAATGTTACTTTTGTATATGTTTTCAGAGTTGGCCATTATTATTAGATAACTAAACCGTGTGCTTTTCTTTAGGGAGGACAAATAATCCACTCTCATAACTCTTTAGTAAATTGTAGTTCTTTGTGGAAGGTTCTTTCCTACACATATTTTGGCATAAACATATAAATGTCGATATCTACAAGAGAAAGTTTCAGCAATGTTGAAATAATGAAAACTACAATATCTAAGAATAAAAAGGACCACAAGCACCTATAACTAATATAATATTTGATATTCGATGAAACACAAGAAAAAGGATCAATTTGAAAGGAAGAAATAAAATTTTAAGCATTTCCTGGTAACTTTTTTATTGACAATAAAATTCCATAATACAAAAATGATCAATGTGATATTCACTGCCAATAAAACTAAGGTCACATTGCAAAACTTCAATTTATTGAAAACAACTTGTAATTCCATAAAGGATGAATAATCACTAGAATAGAAAACATTTAAGAGCCTGAATGTTTATAATCACTTCAAAATTTAAAGATTCTTTTGAATAAGTAGATTCTAATAAATTAAACACATATACATAACATACAATAAATTGACAATTGATTTAAAGTTAAAGTTACATAAATGCGGAAAATATGCTATAAATTCAGTCAAAGCTTCAGTTTAGTGAAAAAGTGATTAACAGATTTCATGAAAACACTAACAATACAGTTGTATGAGTTGACACAGGTTTTACAATGTTTAATGTCTTCATCGATACATAGGGGATTTAAATGGACCAAGGATAGCCAGCATGATATTGAAAAGAAGAATCACAAAAGATATAAATTAGTGAACAGAAAGATACATTTTAAAGCTTTAGAATTTAAGACTGGAGATTTTGTTGCAAGAAGCATTTATATTAAATAACAGATCATAAAGTGTATTCCACACATAACTTTGTCCTGCAGAGGAGAAAGTATAAACAAGAAACCATTCTGAATTATTTAAGTATGCATACCGATTCCCTATCTCACAATATACAAAATTTTAATTGACTTGTGAATATCATATAACAATGAAAATGTACAACTCTGTGATTTTACCACAGTGATGACAGTAATGAGTGAGCGCACAAGAAATTCTTTAAAATAATTTTTTATTAAATGCAATACAAGGTACAAATCACAGAGAAATATGACATGCTTTTTCTTTTTTAGATTTATTTTACTATAGATTTTTATACTTATTTTATGTATATGAGTATATGGTTGCCGTGTTCAGACACACCAGAAGAGGGCATCTGATCCCATTACAGATGGTTGTGAGCCACCAAGTGTTTTCTGGAAACTGAACTCAGGACCTTTGGAAGAGCAGTCAGTCGTAACTGCTGAGCCGTCTCTCCAGCTCTATAAGATATTCTTAGCATACATTTTCACAAAATGCAGAAAAAGTATTTTGGACAGAGATTAGACTAAGGAGAATGTTTCTTTTGGCTTTGTTTGCTTTTATGATAGGTTGGAGAACGTCATTTTTATTTTGGCGCAATTTATATAAAATGATCCATCATTTAAGCTGTACAGTATTATTATTTATAAGTAAATTTTATTTTTCAGTTCAAAATATTTTAATTGTCAAAATATAGAAAAAACTATAAATGAAATGAAACTAAACTTAGCAAATATTCGCAATCTGAAAAGTAAAATTCCTCAGTGAAAAATGCAACTCATATGAAGATACATATGCAATAGTATTTGAATGGTGAAAATGTATAGAGATCTCCATAAAATACTCCACAAGGGAAGCCAAGATCTGGGAACCAGAATGAGATATCAATATGAACATGCACTCATATGGTAAAGGACTTCAAGGAAAAACAAAAGAAAGGATGCCTCAATTCATGAGAACATGTCCATTTACACCAAGCATTTGACTCTAAATGTCTATATCAATGCAAAAAAATATAAGTAAGTACTAAACAAGAAATTAAATAAACTGAGGTCTTTACTCTTTTGATGAAAAATACTAGAAGCTGGTTAAAAATACGAAAGCTCTATGACTGAGCTTAATTTTTGCTATTAATTACCTAAAAGAAGTCCCAAAATAGATGTCACATACCATGCATTTCATAGCAAACAAAGATTTCAGAATTACTAATTAAGAATTCATAAGGTCAGAAAAAACAGTTCATAAGAAAATGCATAACTAAATGGCATTATTCAGCAATGAACCATTTTAAATCAGCATGAATAAAATTATGTTCAGACACTCTGGAATAATGTTTTGGTCAATAAAGGATTCTTTGAAAATGGCACCCTAGGAAGGCATAGTGACATTGAAATAGCCAGAAACTGGAAAGAACCCAGATGTCCTTCAACAGAGGAATGGATACAAAAAATGTAGTATATATACACAAWGGAGTACTATTCAGCCATTAGAAACAATGAATTCATGAAATTCTTAGAGAAATGGATGGAGCTGGAGAGCATCATACTGAGTGAAGTAACCCAGTCTCAAAAGAATACCCATGGCATGCACTCACTGATAAGTGGATTTTAGCCTAGAATCTTGGAACACCAAAGACACAATCCACGTACCAAATGCTGTCCAACAAGAAGGAAAGCGTGGACCCAGGTTCTGGAAAGGCCCAATGCAGCAGTGTAGGGGAATACCAGAACAGGGAAGTGGGAAGGGGCGAATAGGGGAAGAGGGGAAGGGAAAAAGACATATGGGACATTTGGGGGCGGGGAAACCAGGAAAAGGGAAATGAAATGTAAATAAAGAATATATCCAATAAAAAAAAAGAAAAAAGAAAGAAAATGGCACCCTAAGAAAGCATAGTGACATTGAAATTTCACCACCACATATCATTGGGGTAGCTGTGATTATCAGCATAACATTATCGAGCAAGTCATTCTCAGGTTTGACATGTGGATTCTTGGTTTGTTTGTTTGTTGTTTGTTTGTTTGTTTGTTTGTTTTCAGACAAACTTGCTGCATAGTCTAGGCAGGTCTCCAACAAGTGATGGTCTTGTCTCAGCTATTACCACTGCTCAGTTGCAAAGAATAGGACTGTGGGCTATCACAGCTTGTTTTGTGACTTTGTTAATGCTGGTGTAGCAACTCTATTTTGCTGCTCATTGTGTAAAACACTGTAATGTGTGCAGTGGAGTACAGTCTGTTAAATGTAATATGTGATATGAGCATTAAGGTATATGGACTTTTTTATTACTTTCAATTTTTTACTGTCCAGTTGTTACTCTCTCCTGATCTGCCCTCCTACAGTTCCACATCCTATTCCTCCTCCCTCCTGTCTCCAAGAGGATGTGCCCACCCCCAGCCCCTCCCTGCCAGGTGTCCTTACTCCCTGGGTTATCCTGGGTTAGGTGCCTTTTCGCTCATGCTATTTACAACTGTTTATTTTTCAAAGTATTTAATAATTATTTTGCAATAGTTATATTTAAACTGTATTCATCATTATACCAGAGGCAGCTTTCAGATTTGTGCTTACCATATTGCAGTGTGGTTCCTGAAGCTATATTCAATGATTGACCTAATGCACCTAAGTTTGTGAGTAACAAAAACACCTAACAATTTATGTCTCAGAATATGTCCTTATGTTAAGTGATACATTCAAATATCTTTATATTTAATGAAGTGCATGGACTTCTGTAGGGCTTGAATGGCCCAGGGTTATGGAGGAAGGATTGAAGGGGCTTCAGCCCTGGATACCTTATACATGAGAATGGCAGGAGTTGTCTACCTCTCCCTTCCCAACATGACACCATAAAGCAGGCTCCCCACAATCAATCCTAATAAGAATGTATTACCCCGACTGTTATCCGGCTTCACTCCATGTTTGGTCTCATAAGGTCCTTCCCCAACCCCAACACTACATGCTACAGCTCCTGAGTATGTAGATGAAGCATCTGCCAACACCATGCCCTGACCTACTGTACCCAGCCACACAAACTTATGCCCCACGTTTCCTAGGGGCATAAATACTCCCTTTCTTGGCCCTTCCCCCTTCTAAAGCTGTTCTCCCGTGTGTTGTGGAATTTTCTGGGACCTAAATCCTACACTGCACTCTCTCAGGCAGTCTAATCTTCCTCCAGTTCAGGTTTGTGGGCAAAGGGCCTCGCTACGCCAGGGAGAAGTGGACACATGGTCAACTTCGTGTTGCAGGACAAAGGCCATTCACAAACAAATACAAACTTTGCCATTCCAGGTAAGGAAAATGCCACAGAGGCGAAATTAAACTACAGTTTGAGAGATGAAGTATTTGGCTGCTGAGGAGAAGAAAGCAGTGAGCTCAAAAGTAATGCCAAGACCTCCTGGATGTTTTAGCTGGTGATAGCTCCTCAAGCTTTACACTTAGGACATCTTCACATTTCTTTATGTATCATATATTGGAATAAAATATTTATTAACATGCTCGCTTCGGCAGCACATATACTAAAATTGGAACAATACAGAGAAGATTAGCATGGCCCCTGTGCAAGGATGACATGCAAATTCATGAAGTACTCCATATTTTTTAAGATGAGAAACTCAGGGGACAGCAGATGTTGGGGAGGATGTGGGAGAAAAGGAACACTTCTTCATTGTGGGTGGGATTGCAAGCTGGTAAAACCACTCTGGAAATCAGTTTGGTGATTCCTTAGAAAATTATACATAGTACTACCTGAGGACCCAGCTATACCACTCCTAGGCATATACCCAGAAGATGCTCCTACATGTAATAAGGACACATGCTCCACTATATTCATAGCTGCCTTATGTATAATAGCCAGAAGCTGGAAAGAACCCAGATGTCCTTCAACAGAGGAATGGATACAGAAACTGTATATATATACACAATGGAGTACTATTCAGCTATTAAAAACAATGAATTCATGAAATTTTTAGGCAAATGGATGGAACTAGAAAGTGTCATCCTGAGCAAGGTATCCCAATCACAAAAGAACACACATGGTACGCACTCACTAATAAGCAGATATTAGCCCCAAATCTCAAAATAAACAAGTTACAATGCACCCAGCACAGGAAGCTTAAGAAGAAGGAGAGTGCTTTGATTCCTCTGAGAAAGGGAATAAAATACAGGAGCAATAAGGGAGAAAATGTGTGGAGCAGAGACTGAAGTAAAGGCCATGCAGAGACTGCCCTACCTGGCCATTCATCCTATAAACAGTCACCAAATCCCAACACTACTATGGAGGACAAGAAGTGTATATCAAAAGGAACATGCCATGGTTGTCTCCAGAGGGGCCCTTCCAGAGCCTTACAAATACAGAGGTAGATGCTAACAGCCAACCATTGGACTAGGTGTGGGGTCCCCAATGGAGGAGCTGGAGGGTGGTCCGGAGGAGCTGAAGGGGTTTGTGGCCCCATGGGAAGAGCAATGATCTCGGCCACCCAGAAGCCCCAGGACTCCCAGGGACTAAACCTTCAACTAAGGGGTACACATGGTTGCAGCCAAAAATGTGGCAGAGGAAGGCCTTTTGGACATCAGTGGGAGGAGTGGTCCTTGGTCAGGTAAAGGCTAAATAGAGGTCCCAACAAAGGGAAACCAAGGGGGGGAGGTGGGAGTATGTCAGGTGAATGGGTATATATGTGGAGGCAGGGAATGGGAGGAGGAGTTGGGGGTCTTTGGGGAGGGGGAAATCGGGAAAGGTTTTACCATTGGCAATGTAAATGAAGACGATATTCAATTGAAAATATTTATTAATGCAGATTGGTACTTTTACTTCATATGCCTTTTAAGATATAATGCTATTAAATTAATTGCTGTGGAGAAAATTTACTTTCATATTTTATGTATCAGTTTTATTTTGTAGCTCTGACGGCTCTGTGGAACAGTGCTTCCTGTAGTCCTGAAATACCATATTGAGCATTTACAGCAGAAGATAATCAAGCTACCTTTAGCTAATGTAAACTCGGTAATTAATAATGTGGTACCATGTGATAAGAAAGTGCAATGGGCATACATGTGAGGCAGCATTTCTCCTGTTTCCTGCAAACGTCTCTCGTCTCTCCCTGGCCACAGATACAGTGTATATACCCATGGGTTTTCATGCTGAGTCTGTTTCATTGGCTGTTGTTGACTGAGATGTGGAAATACTTGATTTCTAAGAGATCTTATTTCTGTGTCTTCATAAGTCAAGTTAAAATATAGCAAAKGTAATACATAGATATAGATATAGATTTTGTAGATTATATAGATATAGATTAGATATAGATAAAATATGTATGAATATTCCATTTGCTATATTTTAACTTCGAATGCATTGTATGTCAGCCCCTAGACAAGAAGTAGAGAATTCTGATAGAAGTGAGGGAAAAGTGAAAGTTATAAAAAAAAAATCCAGGAGAAATGTCTGCTGAGAGTCCAACCCATAATTTGAGTTAATTATTAGGTATTCTACTGACTGGTTTTGTGTGTCAAATTGAAGGAGGCTGGAGTTATCACAGAGAAAGGAGCTTCAGTTGAGGAAATGCCTCCATTAGATCCAGCTGTGGGGCATTTTCTCAATTAGTATTCTAGGGGGGAGGGCCCCTTGTGGGTGGTACCATCTCTAGGCTGGTATTCTTGGGTTCTATAAGAGAGCAGGCTGAGCAAGCCAGGGGAAGCAAGCCAGTAAGAAACATCCCCCCATGGCCTCTGCATCAGCTCCTGCTTCCTGACCTGCTTGAGTTCCAGTCCTGACTTCCTTTGGTGATAAACAGCAATGTGGAATTGTAAGCTGAATAAACCCTTTCCTCCCCAGTTTGCTTCTTGGTCATGATGTTTGTGCAGGAATAGAAACCCTGATTAAAGCAGGTATCAATATCATGTTTATTGGGGAATGCAATATCATGATATCATGTCCACTATTTTAAAATACTTTAAAAGAATTCAGTTCTCTCTTGTGTGTATGTATGTGTCTGTTTTGTAATTTTGTCATTTATTTTTAGTGCAGAGGATCAAACCTAGGGACTTGAGCTTGCTAGGCAACTTCTATACCATTGTGTTAACTCTACAAACCGTGACTGACATAATTTATATATACTATGAAAAATACAGCTGATGAAAGCTGTTTCACAAGATGAAACAAAATATAGATATATCAGTTGTAAATTCCAAACATCTAATTAAACTACAATGAAAATAATACCAATTTGTTCTCATTGATCAATAACAGCATTTATTTGTCAATTGTACAAAAACAAATAGGTTATTACATCCTCATTTAGTTTACACTAGCACAGTGCTTACAGAAAGGAGACCCCTGAACTGTCTTCACTGACCGTTCACTGAGGCATGAAAACAGCACCACCCAAGTAGCTGACAATGAGCTGCGACTTTCAGTTAACAAGAAATCTTCAAGATTATACAATACCAATTTATGACATTACACCAAATCTATATAATAATTTATACTTCATAGAATTAAATTGTAGAAAAAATTAATACATCCTATGTGCAATTGTGGATTGGAGACATAAAAAAGCTTCATTTCTCCAGAAATTCATAATAATCAAACAAAATTCTTTTACACTGATTAAAGGAATGTCTGATTGTGTGTGTGTGTGTGCGCGCGCGCGCGCGCGTGCGTGCGTGTGTATGTGTGTGTGTGTGTGTGTATTTCAGTATGCCTATTGGTGCATGTATTTGTCCATTTCTGTGTATATGTGTTTATCCATGTATGTGTATGTGACCACGTGTGTATGAGTGTATGTGTGTGTGTATGTGTGTGTGTCTGTGTATTTGTGTGTGTATTAACAAAATTAATTCATGGACTATACAGATTGTACATCATAAAAGCAAATAAAATTCCTTTTTATTAAAAAAGTGTTCAGTGATATAAACTGTGTCTTTCAATCTTGTTTGAAAGAATGATAACAATTATGAGCTTTGTGTGAGCTTACCATTTTAACAATATGCTGTGAGTAGTCAGATAAACAACAAAATTGCACTTTCACTTTTTACATCCCTTGGATAAATTGGAATGACATCTGGAGGTCACTGGGAACTCAAATGGGAATCCTCTTTTCCTTTCCAATTTGCCATCTATTAATAGAGCAATAATTGGGCACAGAACTTATAAGTTATTATGATTCACAAAGTACTGAAATATTCAAAAATCATGTGGCAAAAGCAAGTTTGCATGTTTGAGTCAGGCTGTTCTTCACTAGTCAGAATGCATGTAGGCTGGAATCTGCATTCTACTCCAATGCAGATGTAAAAGCTTAAATAAAATGAAAAGACTTAAAGTGTCTCAGCTTTCTAATTTGAAAAGAAACCACATCTTCTCTATGAAACAACTTGAAAATTAACTAAAATACTGAATATAAGCTGAGATTACAGAAAGTAAAATGGGGAGGATTTAACTGGGGAGAGAAAAGGAGCACAATACAGAGGAGAGAGAAAAACAGGGGATAAAGAACACCAAGGAATCTAATTACAGGAGGAGAGGCAGAGGATGATAGAAAATGCCTTCCTTAGCGCTGAGTGCAAACTGTTAAGAGTATCTGAAGAAAAGGTCCACCTTCACTTTCTCTTCTGAATGTCTACAGCATGAATCCTGTTTCCCCACTGGCACTGTTTCTGCTGAGAATAGTGAATCCTGCCTCATCATTCTGCTGTATATCATAGCCTCCCCCACTGCTCATATCTATAATATAAATGTGTAGCTTCCAGAATCATGTGTCTCCCATCAGAGATCCCATGTGGATCAATTCCAGCTCTCATGTGCATGTGTCTGTGTATCTGCCCTTTTGGCCACTTTCTCTCCACCTGTTTAGATCAGTTCCTAGAGTCCTCCAGATCTCTTTCTCGATATTCCTATTGTCTCTTTTTTTTTTTTCTTTTTCTTTTTTTTCGAGACAGGGTTTCTCTGTGTAGCCCTGGCTGTCCTGGAACTCACTTTGTAGACCAGGCTGGCCTCGAACTCAGAAATCCGCCTGCC
>BDUI01000053.1:35364-48054 GCA_002335545.1 Apodemus speciosus | reverse complement strand
AGAGAGAGAGAGAGAGAGAGAGAGAGAGAGAGAGAGAGAGAGAGAGACTTACGGACTTAAGTTACAACTCTGCATTGGCTTTCTCTTTTGTACATTTTCAAAGTAGCATTCTGAAAGGAGATAGTTGATCCTAGGTATTGCTCTACTTAACAATAGAGATGCATGCTAAGTCCGTATACTTTGTTTTTCCAATTTAAAAATGGTACTTTATTCTGTTATATCAAGAGCAGCATTCACATTCCTTCTCAAACTAATCTAGGCTCCCAAGTCCATAGTACTGCAGTGAAGCAAGAGGAAGCTAGAATATGAAAAAGAGTAATGCTCAGTTGCAGTTGAAGTTTCAGAGATGAAACAACTTTAGTTTTGTCCTTTTCTCCTCATTTTAGTCGCAAGTATTAACATACGTGTGGGAAAGTAATCTAAATATGAGACATTCACTGTTTGTTTCTGATCACTGCAATCTGAGAGCCATATCCAAGACTGTAAACAGGAGACAGACACAGAGGTATTGTAGATGATGGGCACAGATACTTGAGACATTCTATATGAAGGGAAGTCAGTCTTCAGTACTAGAGAAAAAAAAGCGCCAATGAAAAACATATGCAAGGCTGTCATTATTTCAGGCAATGTTACTTGAAATACATAAAGGATGGTGGTGCAGCTATGGAAATCCACACATTGCTCACTACTTCAAGAGTGAGATGTCATTGGGAATACAGTTAACTGATAGAGCTGAGGGAAATGCTCCTTTGCAAACCATCACTCTGAACTCTGAACTCAACAAACTTCCTTAGCTGCTTCCTACCAAATACTGAGTTCAGAGGGGTATTAGAGCAAGGCCAGTCCAGCCCAAGACAGCTAAGCTTAAAGGTACACATGCACAGTCTTTCTTCTGAGAGCCCATGTTGGCTTGATCAGGCTATTCTTAGAGGCTGTGACAGTGTGAACCTCTTCCTTTCTCTGCCTTCTTCCACCCTTTTCTTTTATCACAGGGACACCACTAAATCACAGCCTGATGTCCTGAACGTCTTTATCACCTACAGTAACCTCCCAAATAAATGATGCCTAGTCCTCAGAGGTTCTGAAGTGACAGTTTCCTTCTGTGATGTAAAGGTATATTTGAAAATAGACAGGAAATGTCCACAGAGATGAGGCAGCAGTTAAGGGTACTTGTTCTTTCACAGGGTCTGGATTCAGTTCCTGGTCTAGAGAGTGTTTCAAAACCATCTATAACTCCAATTCCTGTGTATCTAGCAACTTTTAGTGTCTTTTGCCATTGCACACACCGACACACATCATGTACATAAATAGAAGCACACAAAGCATCCATATCTACAAAATAAGTAAATCGAAATTAAAAAAAATACCTAATAAAATGTGGGAAAGTAGGATGCAGAGAGAATTGTGTTTGTCTTCCGGATAATTATGTTAAAGTATTCTTCACTAGGACTGAAGATTTGAGTATTATGATCTTCTCTATGAAAGATTCCCATTGTTAAATTTAATTTATGTGAAAGAGGATTTCCCAGATGACACTTGATCAGTTTTCTATTTGTTCCTATTGGTTAGACCCTCAACTCAAATTATATATTGCAAGCATTACAAATGAAATAATGTACTGAAGACATAAAAATATTAAAAGCAGTCACTAGTATAATTATTGGAATGGAGGGAGTTTTATTCAATCTTGAAGCAATAAGAACATTGAAAATAAAACAATTAATATAGGATTATAACAGAATTCAATGAGCTAGGATCTCAAAATTTATAGGATTGTAACAGAATTCAAATAGCTAGAATCTGAAAACTTTTCAATCAAAATGAAAGCCAAAGAACCAACTGGAGAAAAGCATTCAATAAATAATGATTCGTGTGTTGATATTTTCAGTAGAAATACTACATTAAAAACTTTCTAGGCTCATTAACAATATACAGAAGTAATATCTGGGTCATAAACCTCCATTCAGTGGGGGCTCTGGATCATTTAGCTCGCAAAGCATACCTTCTCCATATGAAGCTCAGCATGTGCTCCTGGGTAGAAACCTCCCACTTGGGGGGGCTCTACCCGCAAGATGAAATCCAAAGTGAAAAACACATTTTTTTAATGTTACTGGTACCATTACAAGGCTCAAGGAAATAAATTTGATTTCAGAACCCAACTCTAACTAATATGCCTTTTATGAGTTGATCAGTGATATTTACTAAACCCAGGAACACAATATAAAAAAGGATACCAAAAGGAGACAAAACCACTTCAGCCAGTGCAATAAAAGACTTCTAGGTAATGCATTTGTACAATAAGGAAGGTAAATAAGAAATTATCATAAAAAAGGAAGAGTTAAAAAAGAGAATCATAAAACTGTTGAGAGTTAATAATACTTTTATAAAGCACTGGCCAACCCGTAGATTCAAGTAAATAAGATATAGAATCAAACAGTCTAAATAAAATTGAATTTCAAAACATTGTACCCCACAGTTTAACCTTAAATATTTTTGAGTGGATATTGTGTGACATTTATAATAGCAGTTCTTATACTATTTTTGTTGTGGAAATTCTCTTCACTTACCTTAGTTACTCAGGAAATGTGTGTTATTTGGGAAAAAAAGTCACTATTACGTTATTTTCTCTTTTCTTATTATCTTGAAGCTTGTACTTAAATTTGTGCTTTAAAACTGTGTCTTCTTAAGTATACATATATGGAGAGTAGAAATAAATGCTTTCACTGGACAAAAAAATTGAAAATGTTTTACCTCTCTGTAGAAGGTACAATTTATTTACAGATCTTAAAGTAGAAAACTTAGCTTACAAATATTTTTTAGCAATATCTAAGGCTGATCCCTTACTATTTAAGGCAATTATATTGACTAGACTCTAGGTATTGTGGAGAATTTATTCTGATATTTAAACACTGAAATTAGATGCTCAGCTACAAAGCACGATGCCATTATATTCAAACATAAGAATTCATATCAACCGGAAATTATTACTTTAAGGAATGTCTTTTAGTTATTACTTAAAGGTACATGTCTCCTCAAACATAGGGAAATTTTCTGTATTTGCTCTAACAACCCTGTGTCTGTAATCCCCCATCTACATTAAAACTGTTCGAAATGTTCAATTTTGGTAGTCCAGAATCCCTATTCCTTACAACAAATCTCACTGAGTTAACTATAAGAAATATGTGGAAAGAATTTTTCCTCCACGTCTCACAGTGGCCTCCAGTCACCCTGAAGCAATAGGCGGTCTAAAAGAAGATTGTTAAATAATGAGGTCTCTCTGATACTCAGCAATCAAAAGACTGAAACTTGTCCACACTGTTTGCCCCATGTTCAAACACTAGGCTAAATAACAAGCTTAAGAGTCAGGATGGAGCTGGGTGGTAAAGGGCTCCTTACCTTCTGTGCATGAAGCATTGGTTTGATCTCACTACCAAAATAGAGTAAAATAGCCAAACCAATCAATCAATAATGACACAGTTGGAGATATGCATCAATAGTATGGTACTACTGTGGGAAGGACAATACCCTGGGTTTAACCACCACAAGAAAACAAACAAAAACAAATAAATAAATACAATGAAGACTATTGCATTTGAAAGCTTTTGTGCGTATGAACTTGAATATGAGCTCTGTCTTTTTTTTTTTACCTGAGTGAAACTCAACAGATTTTGCAACTTTTTTATTATTACTTTTAATTTTTACAGTCCAGCCCTTGCTATCTCCCAGTCTACCTTCACACAGTTCCTCATCCCACTCCTTCCCCTCCCCCCCGCAAAACCCCCCAGCCCCACCCCCACCCCACATCCCCTGTCTCCAAGAGGATGTCCCTAACCCCACCCCTGCCAGGCCTCCCTACTACCTGGGACCTCAAGTCTCCGGAGGGTAGCTACATCTTCTCTCACCACGAAGGCCAACTCAGTTTTCTCATCTATAAAATGAGGAGAAAAGAAAATCATGGAACAAATGAAGGATTGCCTTAACTGGAACCATGTGTGTGATACAAAGAGTGAGAGTTGTGGATAATGACAGCAGCCCAAGGAACATATGCAGGACTAACCATGGTTTACTGCTCTCAAACGCCTTCCTAGGTACTGAATGATGATTTGCTGAGATAAAGACAGCACGTTCAGAAGTTCGGTTCCCACCACAACTATGATAAAGGAGAATGAACTAAAGAGACTGGATTAGAGGAGGCAGAGATGCACCATGCTTCTGAATCACTGAGTAGGCCTCAGAAGGCAATAGAGCAAAGTGAAGCAACCTCGGTGCACCCTGTCTGAACTGGTCTAAGTAGAAATGCTAGCTATGGTGGCAGGCACTAAAATTCCTGCTCAAGGCAGTGAATGAAAGCTCATTTCTTCTACCCTATGGTCTTAAGTTTCTAATTGAAACCCAGTGTGAACAGAGATGGGAAAGATTGTTCAGCAAGAATTAAATTGAGTCCAAAGTGGTACAAAGATATCTACTATATGCTTCGGGTGACATCCAGGAGTAGGAATTGGCTTCGGATCAGTGAAAGGAGCAGCCGAATCATATTTGGTAAGATCAAACCGTTATTTAAAAAAAACAAAAACAAAAAACAAAAAACAAAAAAAAAAAATACTACACTCATCTCCTTTAAATTTGCATACAAGCTACAGGGTATACTGCGGAACTGAAAAGAGATCACTTGCTAAATCGTCTGTGAATAGTAACTAGATAAGTATCATTATCTTAATCAAAAGCCTTCATTAAGCTCAAATCTAAATTAGATGATGGTGAGGCTTTGTTGGGTATTGTAGGGGAAAAAAAGCAGTTTGGAATGTTACTCCTTATGGTCCCAGAATGAAGACAATAAGGACTGAAGGCAACACATAAAGAATAAACAAAATYATATCAGGCAAACACTTTAGTAAGAAAAGAAAGCACGTGTGATGTTACAAGTCAGAAAATATGGAGTCTTCAAACTGGAAAATAAGTTTACATGGATGATATCTCACTATTCCTTTAAATAGAAATAATTGTCAACATGCATTCCAAGGTTGATTTAATCACAGTCTGAAAGGTCACAGTAATTACATACATTGTGGCACTTTTAGCTGACATTATCTGAGCACATTTGCAAAGGCTGGGTTACTAGCTAGAGTTGACATACTCACAGTGTACACTTTTCAAAATTGTCCCCATAAAAACTGTCAGAATAACGAGTTCTCTCTTTATAATTCTTTTATAATGCATGTTTTAAACTAACTATATTAATATCACAATATAATTAACTCATGATATATAAAGTCATGATGGTATAGTGATTATTAATATATGCTGTAGTTTCAAAACCGTACCTATTTAAATTTCATCCCCAGCATCAGGGGTTGTGAGATGTTATGGTTGGCATTTCAATCATGAAGATTCCTGCCTTCCAAATGAATGATTCCAATCAGAAATGAGTTATAGGTAGTACTCTCTAACCATCTTTTAAACATTTTTTCATTAAATTACACAGCAAGAAGGCCCTTGCAAAATGTATTAAAGTTAAAACAACAAACCCCATACACGACTACAAAAGCAAATGTCTAAAAAGAATTATTCGATAATAGTTGTGAAATTGCAAACTCTTTAAGAATCTTCTAATTGGAAATGCAAAGAGCCACCAGACTTTTCTTGCACACATCAGTTTTCCGGTGCTACATTAAAAACGGAAAAATGCACAGATGTTTTATAAATGCACACACTTTGCTTTGAAACATTTCTTTTATCCTCAGGTAAGGGAAAGATAGCATCAACCAATCAAGAGGAGAAGCAAGAGCAATTCAAGGAGAGACATTTTATTGCTAATTTCCAGAGGGAATTAACCAATTTTCTGTATTATGATAGAATCAGCATATTGTGGATTGGACCTATAGATAATGTCAAAGCAGAAGAGGTGCTTTCAGTTCTGCGTGCCTGCTGAATCTTAACTATGAGAGACTGCTGAGCTTCTGTTTGCTTCACTATTTCCGGTCAGGTTTCATCAGATTGGAGCCTGCTGTTTAAGCTGTATTTAGGACATGACCCTAGCAGCTGCCACCACTGAATGAACCACTTCAAGGTGGTTATTACTATGCAAGCAATAACTAAAGAATTTGGAAGGGCCAAGAAAAGCACTAATCCTGTGTATTCTACTGAATATTTTGGTAGATTTGAAATCCAACTAAGCAAGGCATATCTAGAAAATAAGAGTATGATAATTTACACTAAAAATAACTTTAATATTACCATCTGGAAAAAGAAAATGCCACATGACTATGTCAGAGAAAGGAGAATCTATTTTTTAAATGCCTACAACTTAAAGAGTTTAGAGTAATTTATGCAAACAACTGATGTTTGAAAAATATTGAGCAAAGTAAAAATGATGAAGATACACTAAATTTTATATGTAATTTCTGCAAGGATGAGTTTTTTATCTTTATAACTACAGCAGATATATAAAGCATATTATATTTTGGTCCCACAAAAAATGTTTCTTGAATTTAAATATGTGTGTTGGCATTTGAAAACTTAAAAGGCTAGCTTTGAAAAAAGTCTAATGAAAATTTAAAACTACTAAAATATGCAAGTTATCATCAGACACATTCTGAAAACCAAGAAACTCAATATTGCATCCCTTTGTGAAAAATAAAAAACTGAAAATACAGTCTATTAAGAAGGTATTTTATTTCCACTCTCATCAACAAAGAAAGGGGACGACAGTGAAGTTTCTGAGTCACATAAAAGATTATTTTTCTGACACCAGAAATAAAAATAGCATACAACAAGAGCAATGTTTTCACAGGATAAAGGAATTGGGTATGGCAAAAATCCATTTGCTATATGGGCCTTTAACTGCTCATGTTCCAATAAAATTGATCACCAAAATAGTCTAACCAAAGTACCTATTGTTAATGTTTGCAAGTAAATAATGATTCTTTCTAAAGGGAAGTGCCAACTATGCCTACTAGGGGTGCAGAAATAGACTTAGGTTGAGAATGAAAGCTTGTTCAAACAACAAAATGTACAGAGAAGATTTTTGCATCAAAACCTCTTGATATCTCCTATAGGACCACCATGTAAAATATTAGTACTTATGGGGAGGGAGGAACCAGGAAAGGGGAAATCAATTGGAATGTAAACAAAGAAAATAAAAAATAAATAAATAAAAGAATCAAAGACAAAGGGGTATAAAGAAGAAATTTCTTCATTAAGGAAAATGTATTATCAGCTATTTTTATAATATTGCAAAGTAATATTTTCTATTCTTTTAAGTATGAACAAGAAGAAAATTTCCAAATATTTCTCTCTTATTCCCCCCACCGCAAAACAAAGACTTGCTAGAAATCTTTGATATCTCTGTCTTGTCTGAATGATGTTAGAACCAAATTGTGTGTTATGGAGTAGTGGTTTTAATTTACCATCTGAAGAAAGGCTCCATTTGTGAGTGCATAAAAACTTTCAGAATTAATTTTAAAATCTCTGCTACCTTATCTTTTTATGCCAATGGTTTGGAATCGTATAAAGCCCTCCAGGAGAACGGATGGCAGCTGTTAAGTATGTACATAGTTAACTTTAATTTCATATTAGCTAAGAAAATTCATGTTGATACTTTGTAAAATTATATAAACACAAATAAATATTTTGATGTAATGCCTTCCTCTCTTGACTTGACTATAATCAATACAAACTTAATGGACTTGCTCTGCTTCCACTCAATTCCTTCCTATTCATTTCTAAGCCATAATGAAACTACTCAATGAAGAAAAATTTAAACAGGAACTTATAAAAAACATTTTGAAATATATTAGCTGAAGTCCCTAAAACATACATTTAAAACTATTGTTGTTTAAAATAACACAGTCTTGGAACACCAAAGACACAATCCACCTACCAAATGCTGTCTGAACAGAAGGAAAGAGTGGACTAGGTTCTGGAAAGGCTCAATGCAGCAGTGTAGGGGAATACCAGAACAGGGAAGTGGGAAGGGGTGAGTAGGGGAACAGGGTGAGGGAAAAAGACATATGGGACATTTGGGGGGCCGGGAAACCAGGAAAAGGGAAATGAAATGTAAATAAAGAATATATCCAATAAAAAATAGTAATAAAATAAAATAAAATGACACAGTAAATCAGAAAGCTATAATTTTTTATTGTTCTTCATAAAGATTGCTGAAAATATAGTATATATCAGTGGTTCTCAACCTACCTAATCCTGTGACCCTATAATATAGTTCCTTATATTGTTGTAACCCCCAACTTCATTAATTTAATTTTGCTACTTTTATGAATAGTATGAGTAGTAATATGAATATCTGTTATATGGGATTTCTTATATATGATGCCCAAGGAGACCTAGACTCACAGGTTGAGAACCACTAAAATAGAAAAGTAAAGCATGTATTTGACCTTTTATGGCATTAGATTAAATAAAAAGTATGTGGCTTGAATTCAATGCTGAATTCAAGTTCACTATTTTAACAAAACTACACATTTACATGTTCATGTTTGATTTTACAGTACTAACATCAGGATGACCAGCACTACTTAAAGGAACAATTAAAACTACAGTAAACAGGTAGAAATACAATATGTAAGTTACGTTAGAGAGTAGTATATTTTAGTAGTCCACAATTCCAATCTTTAATGAGTACGCTTTAATTGTATTAACATATTAAATCAAGGCTATAATTATATAGTTTCAAAAGTAACTTCATGATATCTGCAGATTCCTGATAATAAACTAAGATAACTGATAGTATAAATGTGAACAGGCATTGTAACGGGTAATGCATACTTAGCATTTAAAAGACCAATAGTCTCTGTCTGTTCTGCTCGGCTGTATTCCTTTTCTCCCAGGACTCTTGTATGAAATTATGAAAACAAATATCAAAAAACAAATTAACACAAGTTTCAATCCTAATTCCTTATCTATCCATATGATTTTTCTTCACAACTCCAGACATTTCACACATGAATATAAGATACATCAAATATTAGCTATTAAATGTTCCATTCTCATATTATTCAGTATTATTCAAAAATAATATATTTCTGAAAAGTTGTTCATATATACTGAGCTCAGTCATGACACTACCAAGTTTAATGAGTGTTTAACATTTTCTAATTCCTTTATCACCAACTTCATAAGGTTCTTGAATTAACAGTTCCTTATATTAATAAATTTCTAGGCTTTATTTTTACCTTTTTATCCTATAATAATAATGATAATAATAAGTAATTAAAATTTAAAAGCACTAAATTAAAACATTATAGGTTTTTTTTTCATTTTTCAAAATAAGCAGTAGGAATCTTTTCTAGAATGACATCTACAAAGATCTATTTAAGTAAAATGAATTGGTACCCTTCGCTGCTAAACTATATTATTATAATTTATTTGCAGATGTGCCTTAGTCAATGATCATCACCAGTCAGCATTTGTACTTGGGCATTAAGAAATTTGTGTATACATGAATTTACTAATGTGACACATCAGAAAACAACACAAAGTATAAAAATATTAAGACTATTTTAATTTGAAAAAATATCTAATATTTAACATTTTACTAATGGTTAGTTGAAGAACACAATACCTGAAACGGTGGATTCCATATTTACCCAGCTCATAGTATCTTGTTGAGGTAGGGAATAGGGAAGCTTCAAGCAAAGATCTAGAAGAGAGGGATGTCTACTCCTACTATTGTTATCTGACAAATCACAGGACATTTAAAATAGGAAATTTATGCAAGAAAACAGCATCCAAAATGACAATTAAAATCACTCTTATTTTAGTTTTCAAACTCTTAAGGAAAGAAAAGCTTAGACTTGCATTCTGGTTTCTATTTGCAGCTAGAGACAATCCTCTGCCACAGGGCTCCATACCTCGGTGGTACAAGGAAATAGCTGGTCTCCCAGGAGTGCAGACAGGCCTGAGAATACAGGTAGGCCTGGAAGCACAGGTAGGAACACCCCTGCTGCTCAGAGGAACCTGCCTGAAACCCTCAGAACATAAGAACCCAGGGGCAGGCTGGGACAGGTGTCTTCTGATTTCCATCTGGGCCCAGAGCTGATCCTGGGACACAGAGTTACATACACAAATCCCACCACAAGAGAGTTGGTCTCCCAGGAATGCCTACACACCTGTGTGCACAGGTAAGACCACCACTTCTCTTCAAATTCCTGACTCAAGAGGGACCTGCTCAGAGCCATCAAGACACAGGAACCAAGGATCAGCTGGGGACAGGATCCTTCTGGTTTCTGTTTGCACCCCTGAGCAGGCCCTGTACCACAGCTCACCTTAAATAAATTATCCCAGAGAGAACTGTTCTCCCAGGAGTATTAATACAAAGGCTTGCAGAACAGACAAGCCACAGTCAGAGACAAGACCAGCTAACACCAGAGATAACCAGATGGTGAAATGAAAACAAGAGAACATTACCAACAGAAATCAAGGTGACATGACATCACCCAAATGCATTTCTCTTACAACAGCAGGTCCTGGATACCCCAATTCACCTGAAAAGCAACATTTGAATTTAAAATCACATCTCATCATGCTGATAGAGGACTTCAAGAAAGACATAAAAAAATTCCCTTAAAGAATTACAGCAGAACACGGGTAAACAGCTAGAAGCCCTTAAAGAAGAAGCACAAAAAATCTTAAAGATTTATAGGAAAATACAAAAAACAAGTGAAGGAACTAAAGAAAAGCATCCAGGACCTAAAAGTAGAAGCAGAAACAATGAAGAAATCACAAAGGGAGACAACTCTGGAGATAGAAAACCTAGGAAAGAATTCAGGAGTCTTAGATGCAAGCATCAACAGAATACAAGAGATAGAAGAGAGAATCTCAGGTGCAGAAGATACCATAGAAAAAAATTGTCACAATAGTCAAAGAAAGTGCAAAATTCAAAAAGCTCCTAACCCCCAAATCTCCAGGAAATCCAGGAAACAATGAGAAGACCAAACCTAAGGATTATAGGTATAGATGAGAGTGAAGATTTACAACTTAAAGGGCCAGTATATACCTTCAACAAAATTGTTGAAGAAAACTTCCCTAACCTAAAGAAAGAGATGCCCACGAACACACAAGAAGCCTACAGAACTCCAAATAGCTTAGACCAGAACAGAAATTCCTACTGTCACATAATAATCAAAACACCAAATATATTAAACAAAGAAAGAATATTAAAAGCATTAAGGGAAAAAGGTCAAGGAACATACAAAGGCAGACCTATCAGAATTACACCAGACTTCTCACCAGAGACTATAAAAGCTATAAGATCCTGGGCAGATCTCATACAGACCCTAAAAGAACACAAATGCCAACCCAGACTATTATACTCAGAAAAACTCTCAATTACCATAGATGGAGAAACCAAGATATTCCACGACAAAACCAAATTTACACAATATCATTCCACAAATCCAGCCTTACAAAGGATAATAGATGGAAAATGGTAGCACAAGGAGGGCAAACTGCACCCTAGAAAAAGCAAGAAAGTAATCTTCTTTCAAGTACCCAAAAGATGATAACCGCACAAACATAAAAATAACATCAAAAAAATGAAGCAACAATCATTATTCCTTAATATCTCTTAACATTAATGGACTCAAATACTCAATAAAAAGACAAAGACTATCAGACTGGGTATGTACATATGACCCAACATTTTGTTGCATACAGGAAACACACCTCAATGTCAAAGACAAATACTGCTTCAGAGTAAAGGGCTTGGAAAAACAATTTTCCAAGCACATGGTCCCAGGAAACAAGCTGGAGTAGCCATTCTAATGTTGAATAAAATTGAATTTCAACTTAAAGTCATCAAAAAAGATAAGGAAGGACATTTCATACTCATCAAAGGAAAAGCCTACCAAGAAGAATTCTCAATTCTGAACATCTATGCACCAAATGCAAGGGCACCCACATTAATAAAAGAAACTTTACTAAAGCTCAAGGCACTCATTGCACCTCAAACAATAATTGTGGGAGACTTCAACACTCTACTCTCAACAATGGACAGATCAGGGAAGCACAAGCTAAACAGAGACACAGTGAAACTAAGAGAAGTTATGGACCAAATGGATTTAACAGATATCTGTAGAACATTTCATCCTTAAACAGAAGAATATAGCTTCTTCTCAGCACTTCATGGTGCCTTCCCAACTGACCATATAATCAGTCGCAAAACAGACCTCAACAGATATAAGAAGATTGAAATAATCCCATGCCTCCTATCAGATCACTATGGATTAAGACTGGTCTTAAAAGCAACAAAAATAACAGAAAGTTCCATAGCTATCTGCAGCTACCATGGACTGGTCCCTGCAAGAGAAAACTGGGATGGATGGGGAAGCAGCGCAAAAGAATTGGGTCAAGGAAACCAAGACCTTTCAAGACCCGAATTTTAATAATTGTAACCCAATAAATAGTCTGGAAGATTTCCCTCCTCCCGCCAGGCATAGGGTAGAGTCTTGGGATCTTGCTGGCTCCCGATCTCAGCAGGTGGTTGCTCCAGGATGCTTCCTCCTCTTCCAGCTGAGGCTGGTTTGTTCTAAATAGAACAAAGACAGCCAGGCGTGGTGGCACATGCCTGTAATCCCAGCAATTGGGAGGCAGAGGCAGGCGGATTTCTGAGTTCGAGGCCAGCCTGGTCTACAGAGTCAGTTCCAGGACAGCCAGGACTACACAGAGAAACCCTGT
>BDUI01000053.1:10966-21454 GCA_002335545.1 Apodemus speciosus | reverse complement strand
TTGGTCCTTCTTAGAAGGGGAATCAAAATACCCATGGCTCATAGCCAACCAATGGATTGAGCATAGGATCCCCAATGGAGGAGCTAGAGAAAGGACCCAAGGAGCTAAAGAAGTTTGCAACTCCATAGGAGGAACTACAATATGTACCAACCAGTACCCTCAGAGCTCCCAAGGACTAAACCACCAACCAAAGTGTACACATGGAGGGACCCATGGCTCTAGCTGCATATGTAGCAGAGGATGGCCTTTTCAGACATCAATAAGAGGAGAGGCTTTTGGTCCTGTGAAGGCTTGATGCCACAGTGCAGAGGAATGGCAGGTCAAGAAAGTGGGAGTGGGGGTGGGGTTAGTGAGCAGGGGCAGRGGGGATGGTATAGGGGGTTTTCTGAGGGGAAATGAGGAAAGGGGATAACATTTGAAATGTAAGTAAAGCAAATATCTAATAGAAAAAAGAAAAATAATCAATTTCTATCACTTAGTATTAAAGTAATATAGCAGACTAATGATTCCTGTTATAGATATTATCTAGTAAGATTTTTTTATCAGATATTATATTATATTGTAGATAAACTGGAATAATGGAATGAATGTTATATATACTACTCTAATGTGAAGTCAGAAAACAAAGGGTAATATTACCTCTCAACTTYCCTGTTGATTACCAGGGCTTGACTCCYACTCTTCTGGACATAGCCAAGACTTTTTAAATAACYGAGAAATTTCACTGAAGTTCCTACACAGCTGTCATAATATATTAGAATTTTTTAGATCTAATTCACCTACAAATGTTTAGGATTCTGCTTCTGTGCCACAGCCTTTCAGACTTYATTCTTCATCAAACAAGTATGCAAAGTACTACCATTTGAATGTGTMCCCCTGAGTAGTAAAGGYGTGGTTCCATGGTGGTAATCACATCCTTTGAAGAAGCATGTGTAAGGGAGCCTGTGGAGGTTTGAATAGGAGTGGCCCTATAGACTCATTGTTTGAATGATTTTCCCATAGCTAGAGGCACTAATGGTCTATGACCTCATTGGAGTAGGTGTGTCCTTTTGGCTGAGAGTGTCTCAGGTGCTCCAGCTAGGTTTACTGGCCTTTTCTGCTGCTTGTAGATCAAGATGTARGACTCTCAGCTCCTTCTCCAGCACCATGTCTGACTGTATGCTCTCATATTTCCATCCATGATACTGGACTATACCTGTGAAACTGTAATCTAGCCCCTATTAAATGTTGTCCTTTATAAGAGTTGCCATGGTCATGGTGTCTTTTCACAGCAATAGATACCCTAACTATGACAGAGGTCTAAAGAGAAGTCTATTAATCATGGTTTTCTGCCCTCATATTTGATTTTAAGACCCTGAGTTAGTCTTCCCCCCGCCCCCTGTGGCAGGTATAAAGAGTTCTGTTTTTCTACCTATAACTTCTCCTGGTCACATGATACACTCATTTTATTTGCATAACTGTGGAGTCACTTGAACTCAAACTGGAATTATTAAAGTTATACGGTAATAAAACTTTTCATTTATAAGATCATTATCTCTGGAACTAAGTAATTGTAGTAAGAAATTGATCCATATGGTAGAGGGAAGCAAATTACTTTCTGGGCCATGTTGATTTCCATGACTGCAAAACCAGGCACTAACAAAAGCGTCAAAAGGTGAGTATGGATCAGGACCAGAAAAAGAAAAGCAACACCCACCACTTTTTTCATTAATCATTTACTCATTTTACATCCTGATCACACCCCATCCCTCCTCTGCTCTCAGTCCAACTAATACAAATTCCTACCCCCATCAACCCATCCTCTTCTCTTCAGAGAAGAGGAATCCCCCAATGGGTACCAAACCCTGCCTAGGAACATCCAGTTCCAGTAGGACTAAGCACATCCTCTCCTGCTGAAGCCCAAGCAGGTAGTCCAATTAGAGGATGATAATCCAATGTCTGGCAAAAAAGTCAGGGACAGCCCCCACTTCAATTGTTAGGGGAGCCATATATATGAAGACCAAGCCGCACGTCTGCTACAAATGTGTAGGAGTTCTAGGTCCAGTCCCTACATGTTCTTTGGTTGATTGTTCAGTCTCTGTGAGCCCTAATGGTCCCAGGTAAGTTGACTCTTCAGGTCTTCTTGCAGTGACTCACTCAGACACCTCTCTGTATCTGTTTCCATCCACTGGTGGATGAAGCAACTCAGGAGACAATTATGCTAGGTTTCTGTCTGCAAGCATCCAGTGTATCAAAAATAGTGTTGGGAGTTGGCTTGATCACATGGAATGTGTCTCAATTTGGGGCAGTCAGTGGTTGGCCCTTCCCTTGATATCTGTTCCTTCTGTATCCCTGCATATCTTGTAAGCAGAAAAGATTCGGGGTTAAAGGTTTTGTGGGTGGGACGATGTACCACTCCCTCCACTAGAAGTCTTGCCTGGATATAGAAGGTGGCCACATCAGTCTCCATAACCTCTGCTGGTATGAATCTCAGCTAGGGTCACCATTTTAGACCCCTACAGAGTCTCTCCACTGTTCCAGGTATCTATCTAGCACCAGAGATGCCTCCACAAATTTCCATTCTTACACCAAGGCCTCTACTACCCCTTTCCCTGCACCTGATCCCCATCACTCAACCGCTTTCCCACCCACTTCCATTTCTTCATCCATATCTGCTAACTGTTTTGTTTCCCCTTCTAAGTGAGATTCATGCATCTTCTCTTGGCCATCCTTATAACTTAGTTTCTTCAGGTCTGAGGACTTATCCTGTACCTTGTGGCTAATGTCCAGTTGTAACTGAGTACATACTGTAGGTGTATTTCTGGGTCTGGGTAACCTCACTTAGGTAAATATTTTCTAGTTCCATCCATTTGGCTGCAAATTTCATGCTGTCCTTTTTAATAGCTGAGTAGTATTCCATTGTGTAGATGTACCATATTTTCTTTATCTATTCTTCAGTTGAGGGACTTCTAGGTTATTTCCAGGTTTTAGCTATTATTATTAAAGCTGCTACAAATATATTTGAGCAAGTGTCTTGTGGTATAGTGGGAAATTTTTGGGTATATGCGCAGGCGAGGTATAGCTGGGTTTTGGGAACTATTCCCAATTTCTTGAGAAACCACCAAATTAATTTCTATAGTGACTGTGCTAGTTTGTACTCCCACCAGCAATGGAGGAGAGTTACCCTTGCACCACATCCTTGCTAGCTTGTGATGTCAGTTGAGTTCTTATCTTAATCATACCGACAGGTGTAAGATGTAATCTCAGAAAGCTCTTTTCTTCAAGTATTTATGCAATGCATCCTATACCCAAAAGTGGCTGTCAATTCAGTAAGCCAAGAGAAACACATCAAAAAGATATAATAGTCAGATAATATCACCAGAAACTTATTTCATAATTGGATGTCTTTTACTACCATTTTCTCATAAATTGGTTTATTGTGCCTATTGTATAACTAGGTATCTTCCCTTCTTAGTGGACTATACAAAGTATCTATAAATTCTTGAATCCTTTAAAAAATTACCAAACTTTACTGAATATGGTTTACAGAAAACAATTAATTTTGCCTTTATAATAGTCTATTTAAAATAAAATAATATTTGCTAGAATTGTATTGGATGACTATAAGGTGTGTCAACAGTTTCTAAAGGCATTACTTTAAAAAGCCTTGAGGAAATGGTGTAGCAGGGAGAGATGAATCAGGAGGCAAAGTGTTTGCTGAGCAAACATGAGCACCCAAGTTCAGAGGCTCAAAACCATGTTAAAAAAATTTTAAAAGCCACCCATGGAGGTCTACCTATGTGCAGTCTAGCACTGGGAAACAGAGACAGGAGAATCCCACAGTCTATCCAACTGCTGAGATCCCAGTTCACTGATAAACCACGTTTGGAGAATAAAGTGGAAAGGCATATAAAGAAAAACATAATATCAAATTCTGATCATTGCCCTCATTGCCCTAGCATTCCCCTAGGCATCGAGCTACATCTGCATCTGGGGCCACCGGTCCCTCTATGTGTACTCTTTGGTTGGTGGTTTAGTCCCTGGGAGCTCTGGGAGTGTCTGGTGGTTTGATATTATTGTTCATCCTATGGGGTTTCAAACGGCTTCAGCTTCTTCAGTTCTTCCCATAATTCCTCCCTTGGGGTCCCCGTGTTCAGGTCCAATGGTTAGATACAATGAACCACATAACCACATAACCTCATTACTCTTTCTCTCTCTCTCTCTCTCTCTCTCTCTCTCTCTCTCTCTCTCTCTCTTTCTGTCCTCCAACTTTTTGTATGCCCTCACAATTCATGATCTCCTCTTTAATTAGTATAGTTAAGTGTACACACATATGTCTATGTATATATACCCGCATATAGTTATATGCATGGGGGTATATATACATAGACATATGTGTGTACATATACATATATAGTTACATTTGAATGTGTAAACTATCCTTTCTGTGATGTGCATTTCTCCATATTACCACTGGAAATTGAACTGCCTATTCTATGAAAGACTTTGTCCCTGGGAACATTTGATTCTCCCTTTTCAGCAGCCATCAATCCCCTGTAGCTCTTCATCTGGCACGGCAAGTACAATTGCCCTGCCTCAGCCTTGATCATACATTGAAGAGTAACCTAAGTACCAGAGCTGATTAATACATTGAGATATAATATGTCAAATATAAGAGTTTCAACTCCAAATCCCAGCCACAAGTTTCTTTTAGTCTCTGCAATTTGTTGCTGATTTGTACTCCATATTAGAGAAGATTAAAAAGCAATAAACTGCATGAAGCCATGTGACCTGCATGAAGCTATGTGACCTGCAGATATCACTGTAACGCAATACCATTTAGCCAGAATGGGCCAAAATTAAGCAATCGCACATCTCTAAAACTACATAACGGACCATGAATGCATGAGGTTAGGGATTAAGCAATCTGTGGAAGATGGGGTGCACGATGTAGGCAAAACAGAAACAACTCTCTAGATGTGTACATAAAATATTTCTGACATGAAATCCCATAATTAGAGAATCTCAGACTCATCATCAAGCAACAGTATAATCATTTTAAACCCTATCATTATGTTTTGTTCTTTTTTTCCTAATCACAATATTTAGAGACCATATTCTAAGTACTAGAAAAAGTACATAGTCCAAGATCAAATCTTATTTTTTAAAAAAATTAAAATGAAAAGAGCCTGGTACTTCATTGGCTATAATGTTTTCAGGGTTATTCTCTTAAAGAGACTTTAAAGTAGCAAAACAAGAAATGTAACAAAATTAGAAGCATTCACAAATTAGCAGTAGCAATTAACAATTTATAAGTTGGTATACACTGACCAAAAAAAAAAAAAGGAAAATTCTTCCAAATATTACAGTAATTCTTGAAATATGGAAGGAGTTCAAATTGTCTCCCATATACTTCTTTTTCTATTTTAACTTCTTTATTCTTTAAATTAGATATGCACTGAGACTGCTGATGGATAGAAACATCATATTCTTCTGAAGCTATAGTTGTAGTCTTTTAATATACAGCTCCCGTGATGTGAATGCTGGGAGTCGAACCCCAGTGCTCTGCAAGAACTGAATGTTCTGACTTGCTGAGACATCTCTCCAATTCCAGGAACTTATTTTTTTAACCTTTCTCCAAACCTGCTATTCAAATTTTTTCTTGACTCCATGTTTCCTATTAGCTCTGATTTTGCTAGAATGAAGATAATAGGTCAATCATGCTTCATCCTCCAATTTCTAAGGAATTTTGGCAAACCTCGCTTGGTAATAATCTGCTCTATGTCTTGACATTGATGACGAACTTAATAAACTACATAAAAGTAAACAAACTTGACTATGGATTTAAAGTTTTTCATAGAATGTACTAAAAATAAAATATCCTATTAAGAGTCTATGACACAAAGACTCAGCTGTTTGTCTCAGGCTTTTCCTCTGAATGCAATTTTTGTCAGAACTTGTAAATTGTGCAGGATTAAGAGAGTATGCTAAAACTTAGTGACCCAAGATCTACGGATAAATATTAATCTCAAAACTGTAGTGCTTATTTCGACATGGATGTAATTATAAATAGCATTTAAGATTCTGACTCTCAAGAATCTGTCAGTGCTGAACTGGTGGTGGTGTAGCTTTCTAAAGTTGTGTGAGGTAAGGCAAGGACATAAGGCATTGTCTGCAGAGGTGAGCAGTGTCACTTCAAACGAAAAATGAGCCAATGACAAAAACAAAAGACGGCACTCCACTTTAATAAGGAAGAAAATGTCAGCAACAAATGAATCAGACATAAAGGACTATAAGATCATAGAACATTTACTGCATGAGTTCTATATGTGGAATAATTACACCTAGTAACATTTCCTTAGGCAGCTGATGGCCACTCAAGCATACGTCCTTTTTATCAAAATGATTGCTGCTACTTATAGTCATTGACAGATATTATTTGGACTGAATTAAATATTCAAGATTTTGTGAGTTCAGTCAACTATTCCCCTTTTGTAAATGAAGTCAGAAATATATGGAAACTGCCTAAATTAACATAAATAGAAATGATAGAACGCAGCCTTACACTTGTAGTTCTTTATCTTTTTATTTTTTTTAATTCACTTTACATCCTGTTCACTACCCCCTCTCCTATTCACCCCTTCCCACAATCCTTCCCTCTCCTTGTCTTCTCATGGAGGGTGGACGTCTCCCTTGGGTATTCCCCTCCACCCTCAGCACATCAAATCTCTTCAGGGTTAAGAGCTTTCTCTCCCTCGAAGGCTAGACAAGACAGCCCAGCTAGAATATATCTCACAGAGAGGCAAAAGTGTTTGGAATGGTTCCTACTCCAGTTGATTGGGATCTACATGAAGACCAAGGTGCACATCTGCTACATATGTGCAGGGGAGGCAGGAGAGAGGGGCTAGCTCCAGCCTGTGTATAATCTTTGGTGGTTCAGTCTCTGAGAGCCCCAAGCGTCCTGGTTAATTGACTCTGTTGATATTCCTGTGGAGTTCCTATCCTCTTTCAGACCCACAATCCTTCCCCCCAACTCTTCCATGAGAGCCCCCAAGCTCCATCCACTGTTTGGCTGTGGATGCTATATCCCTGTGAGTCTGTTGCAGGGTGGTGCCTCTCAGAGGACTCCTGTCTGCAAGCATAACAGAGTATCGTTAATAGTTTCGGGGATTGGTGCTTGCCCATGGGATGGGTATCTAGCTGGACTGTAATTGCTTGGCTGTCCCCTCAGTCTCTGTTTCATCCCCTGTCTCTCCAGTTTTGTAGACTGAATACATTTTGGGTCAAAGGTTTGGTGGGTGGGTGCATTAGTGTCCCTATCACCTAAGTAGGATTCCTGCCTGGCAACGGGAGGTGACTTCCTTAGGTTCCATATCCCCAGTGCTGTGAGTCACAGCTAAGGTCACCCTCATTGATTCTTGGGTATCTCCCTAACCCAAGTCTCTGACATATTCTTGAGATGCTCCCCACCCTCTTCAGTTGCAAATTTCCATTCATTCTCCTGGCCATCTGTCCATCTCTCCTATCTCTGCTAAGCACTGATCCTGAATGGCCCCAGTCCTCTCCCTATTTCCTCTCTCACCCGGTTTCCTCCCTGCATCTGCCTCCTATGACTCTCTATTCTCCCTTTTAAGTGTAATTCAAGCATCCTCACTTGGGCCCTCTATCTTGTTTGCTTCTTTGGGTCTGTGAACTACAGCATGGGTATCCTGGATTTTATGGGTAATACCCAACTATAAGTGAGTACCATCTGTGTCCTTTTGGGTCTGGGTTACCTCACTCAGGATCATATTGTCAGGTTTTGTCTATTTACCTGAAAAATTTATGATGTTTTTGTTTTGAATAGTATTTCATTATGTAGATGTACTATATTTTCTTTATCCATTTTTCAGTTGAGGAACCTCTATGTTTTTTTTCCAGTTTCTGGCTATTATGAATAAAGCTGCTATGAATATAGTTGAGTGTCTTTGTGGGATGGTGGTGGAGCTTCTTTTGGGTATATGTCCAAAAGTCTTGATGTAGTACTATTTGAATTTTTCTGAGAAACTGCCAAATTGATTTCCAAAGCAGTTGTACAAGTTTGTACTTCCACCAGCAGTGGAGAAAAGTGGCCCATGCTCTACATTCTTACCAGCATGTATTATTGCTTGAGTTTTTAATCTCAGCCATTCTGCCTGGTATAAGATGGAATCTCAGAGTTTTTTATATTTGCATTTCCCTGATAACTAAGGACCTTGAACATTTCTTTAGGTACTTCTTGACCATTCAAGATTCCTCTGTTTAGAATTCTCTGTTTAACTCTACGTTATTTTTAATTGGGTTGTTGGTGTCTAACTTTTTGAGTTCTTGACTTTAGCGTTCTTAATCACTCAATCATTTTCTGTCAACTAAAACTTCACGAATGCTAGGCCCACACAGACACTAGTCCTATATGGATACTAGACCTGCGTGGATATCAGACACCAAGGGTCTCCATGCTGACATGGATCCTAGGCCCTGAGAGATACTGGGTTGCCATAGGTATTAGACATGGAGAGACTTCATGGGTCCTAGAGTCTGAGAGACAGTAAGCTGACCTAGACACTAGGCCCTGAGGGATACTAGGTTTACATGGGTGGTAGAATCTGGGGGAGACTAAGCTGACATGGGTACTAGATTCTGAGGAACATTAAGCTGTCATGCACACTAGAGACTGAGAAGCAGAAAGCTGACATCTGTACTAGAGTAGGAGAGACAGTAAGCTGATAGTAATAAATTCTGAGGGATTCTTGGTTGACAGGGGCAATAAATCTCCAGGATGAGTAGATTAGTTTAGCTGGAGATGGGCTGTGGTAAGGCATGTGCAATAGTAAGTAGACACTATTGCACAGAGAAGATGCAGCAATATCTGACTGTGCCACTGACACACTGTGCTGACAGTGGGCATCCACGGGGATCCAAAAGCTTTGTCACCCATAAGTCAGGAAATATATGCCTTCGTATATAAGGAGGCATAAATCCATTGTTCCAATAATTATTTCTGAAGGGAAATGTCTTATTAAGCAGCACTGTTTCCACATTTCATAATGCAAAATTAATAAATTCTGAAATGTTTGAGATTGTTAAGGCATTTTACGTGATATTAAGGTTGACTGAAATAAAGTCCTGCACATGTGAGGATCCTTCTGGATATTATTAAGACTGGTTTCTCAACTCCTTACAATGAGAATCATAATCGCCGGGCAGTGGTGGTGCACACTTTTAATCCCAGCACTTGGGAGGCAGAGGCAGGAGGATTTCTTTGTTCGAGGCCAGCCTGGTCTACAGTGAGTTCCATGACAACCAGGGCTACACAGAGAAACCCTGTCTCAAAAGAGAGAGAGAGAGAGAGAGAGAGAGAGAGAGAGAGAGAGAGAGAGAGAATCATAATAATCACCTGAAGATGATTTTATGTAACAAATATGGCCACAGATAAGGAAAAATATTACAAAGATTATTTTGAATAGTAAATTTTTTTCAAATTTACTGTGCTAACTATGAAAACTTATTTCAAAAACAACACTAGCCTATTTTTGGAGCGAAATGGATTCAGCTCAACCGGATTTTCTGTTTATTTGCATTAAGCATATCCTCCATCAAGTATACTATTTCTTTAACACTTTAACCAATAACCTCATTCAAACTACAGAAGCGTGCACTATTATAGAAAACAAGCAAACAAAATCCTTTAGGTCATCTTACATTTAGTAAAGGCAGAATTCAGAGCTTCAGATTTCAAATCCAATACAGTTCTAGTTAACTACAAGTGAGTGGATAATGTCAAATAATATTAGGAAAGCATTGCACTTGCTGTTGTAGAGAGCTGGTTTGAATCTAAAGTACCTGGCTGGGCATCTTGGCTCTCTCATTTTCTAGCTCTGTGACCTCAAGAAAGTTCCTCCTGCACTGTAAAACTTACATTCAAATGTGTGTGTGATTTGTGCATGTGTGTGTGTCTGGAGACAACAGGAGAGTTGTGTGCCAGACTCTGTCTACAGCTACTTTATTATTTTTAATTTAATTTATTAGTTTATTTATTGACCTGTTGTCTCATTGACCTAGAACTCATGAGTAAGGTAGGATGGTTATTCAGTTAGTGTAAGATGCCAGAGTCTTCTTCCCCACACTGGCTATATAAAAAAGAATAAAATACCACCATAGCCAGTTTTCTTTATTTTACATGAGCTTTGGGAATGTACCTCATGTCCCTATGTTTACAAGCAAGTGCTTTACCATCTTTCTTCTTGGCCCCCTTTGATTTATTCAGAAGGAGTGAGCAGAAGATGGTATAACACACTTTCTCTGCACCCTTTTTCTGTCTAATAAAAATTGTTGGATAGGGGATAAGACTGAAAAGAGGATCCCAGCACTTGGGAGGCAGAGGCAGGCGGATTTCTGAGTTCAAGGCCAGCCTGGTCTATAGAGTGAGTTCCAGGATAGCCAGGGCTACACAGAGAAACCCTGTCTCAAAAAACAAAGAGAGAGAGAGAG
>BDUI01000053.1:0-10929 GCA_002335545.1 Apodemus speciosus | reverse complement strand
AGAGAGAGAGAGAGAGAGAGAGAGAGAGAGAGAGAGAGAGAGAGAGAGAGGAGAAAAGAGGAGAAAACACGTTGAAGGGGAAAGGCATGACATTTGGTAGAAATAATGACTTGGTAAGAATGAATGTGAAAATCAGAAAAGAGGTGAGCCACTCTATATCCTAAATGCCTATCCACCACATTAGTCTCTCCTCAAGTAAAATGAAATTAAAGAATTCAAAAATGAAACAAAAACAAAAGGTATTAAAATCATAGTATGACTTTAAACAGTTGGATACTGGTTACATGAAAAATCTCTCTGCAGTGATCCATTCTTTCAGCAGACATTGACCGAGGTTTATTTCAGACCCAGTTCTAACAGCAGGAAGAGGATATTAATAAATAGATTCAGTGGTGTAGGAAACGCAGGTTCCACTAATCATACCAGACAATAAAGGACCCTCTTTATTATCCCTGCAAAAATATTTTGTGCTCTCCAAAAAATATACTTGTGCCCAACTCATGTCCTTTGAATCTTCCTGAACATGTTATAAAAAGCCCACATTCCCGTTGTTTCGTTGAGAAAGCTGGGACCGTTAAATGCTTGTGAAGGCTTTCCTCGGCAGAGCCTATGGTAAATAGAATGCTATTGAAAACTGCCACATGGCAAGTTGATAAAACACAGCTTAGTCTCTCCCCAACCACTTTCAGCTTCCCTAAGGTGCTGCTGAAGAGCCCTTATGTCCAAAGTATGCATCTGAAGAACACTGGACTGGCGAAAACTGCTTTTCATCCCTCTTATTAGTGAGTATAATTCTGAGATCTCCCATCTTCAGTACTTGTGGACAGAAAGCCTAAGCGAAAGCCAAAACTAAGTGGAATTACCAGTTTAAAGCATGATTTTCTTCAAATCATAACAAAAAATCAGATAAAAAATGCTTGCACAGTTCCACTGCCTATGAATGTATGCCTATATCATTTGACTTATTAGCAAACAGTATTATATTACTAAATTAAAATATTTAAACCACTTGAATATATATGAAGGYTTTAACAAATATATGAGAAACTAATGTTTTATTTAAAACTTTAAGTTGTCAAGTTCTTAAATTATAAATATCGCAGTCACGTGGTTAAATTCCTGGGTAATTCTAATGTGTCTTGGCAAAATTAAAACTGACCATATATATGTATTTATATGTGTTTTCTGAGACATGCATGAAAGCAAGTTCTGTTGAGCACACTCTACCAGCATGCATCATATAACAATATATATCAATTCAGCGTTTTGTCTTGACAGCTCTGGCTGTTTCCTTTTTTCTGTGCCTCTGTTCTTTCTGCCCCTCTTAAAGGCGCACCATTGAGAAGAAGTGAAGCTATCAGAATACCCACTTTATATTAGCACTCGGAGTGCACAGTAGAGTTGAATAAAGAAATTGGCAAAGGATAAGAGCTTGACAGGGTTTTTTCTGTTCTTTGCTATTTTTCCTGGGCACATGCAGATGGCTGTTTAAGAATGGGCGCAGTGTTCGGTCTGGGGTTTGCCAACAATGTAGACTTAGAAGGTGGAATAAAGAAAGTCGTCAATGAGCAATAGTAATGGCCGGAAATGGTTCAAAAGAGGGCTGTGTGTTGCCCAGAGAAATATCCTACAAACCTGAAAGAAAGTCGAGCAATCATTAATTATAAAATGTACATTTGCAATTTTGGCAGAATGTGCAGAACTTTAAAAAGTCAAAGCCGAATAATGTCGTGGTTTAACAGCTTCTGGAAGCTAATCTTTATATCTAGGACACCATTAATCCATTTATTTTCATTCGTAACATCAACAAGTATGTATAGCCTGTTAATGATGTGCCAGACACCATACTGGGAACAAAAATAAAATACTGGGCAAGACAGCTTTGGGTAGCTTCACACCAAAATTCCATCCAAGAAACATAGATTTTCTGTTAAATACAAAAATCTAATTAAGAATGATGAATTCCATAAAGTATTTTCTCTGGAGAGCTATGTGGTGCAGGGAAGAGAACATAAGCTGTAGAATCACAGATAATTGCTTTCAGAATTCTCATACAGAAACATTCTGTTTTTTGTTATTTATAGAGGCTCTAAGAAAATCCTTTACTAACTGCACAAAGGGCTTTACCTATAACACAATGTACCCCAAAAGTCCAGCGAAATGGTGAACAGTCTCTTTGGCTATATTTGAGATTTTACAACAGATGTCCTAAATTTTCAGTAGTTAAACAACAACAACAAAGACTGATGAGGATCTCATGTCTGATCTGAATTCTTCTTAAGAGAACTTTGCAAACCATTACAAAGTCATTACTGCGTTTTGGTGAATACTTTGATTTTGTGCATTTGTCTGATGCTATTCCAACACAATTAATTTAATTCTTTATTGTGTTTTGCTTTAATACCTTCTAAAAGTAAGGAGAAATTAACCCACTCAAAGGAAGATAAAACTCAGAGCTGATTCCCAATATTTGGAAATAGTACCAAATATTATATAATGTTTTATTAACTTGCCTATTCTCTTCAATTTATTGCAAACTCTAGATCAATATTTTGAGCATTTTTAGGTAATTTGCTGAAGAGAAGATAGGAAAGTATCTTTTCATCAGACAATAATAGGTTCAGGACTGACACCTCTATAACATAAGGTGTACTAACAAATTCCTCCTGCAACAATTTACTATTTGAATTACATTTTTTTTTGTGGAAACTTTATAAAATATAACTATCAAAAACCAGTGCTTACTATGTTTTATTATCTATATTTTGAACGTCATGTTCTATGGAAGCAACTATTAAATAATATCCCAGTCCAGAATATATATTTTGGTTAATTTTATTCTGTAACAGAAAAGGGCATTGGAGCATCAGATGAAAATGAGCATGACTCAGAGATAAGTTTGCTGTCATTGTTATCTAATTAAATGTCTTCCTACTTCTAATATGGTAAAGGGATTAACACTGCATTTGTTATTTCAATAGATAATGTTTAATACAATGACATACTATACTTTGTCAAAAGGAGAATTATGATGTTTTACTATCTGGCAACTTGAGTAAAATCATAAATGAATTTACAGCACATAAAGAAATGCCTTCAATAGCCAATTGTAAAGCACTTTTAGAAAAAAGGGACAGTTCATATTGTCACTATCTTTACATTGATAGGCATTAATTGTAATCATATAATTATACACAATTCATCCAATTTTAAGCCCCATTATATGAGGTAAAATAATATGGATCACAAACATTTCAATATCAGAAATACATTCAAATGCTAAACTTTGGCTTTTATAATTCAAGTGGTCAGATTGAAGAGTTTAAAATTAATTTATAAGGTGCTCAAGTTTACAATATTAAACAATAGAGTAAGAAATATATAATGATTATGTAAAAATGGTCATTTTGAGATGGGCAAGAGTTCTGTTAGAAGAATTTGCAATGAGGTCTTTCAGACAGTTTAAATTGTCTGAATAGGAATAATCATCTTTAATACAACCCACAGGTGTACTAAGCAAAATGACCTACATAGAACTGTTTCTTTATATCACCTCATATTGTAACCAACCTCATATTAGGAACTGATAGAAATAAAAAACAGTTAAAACACAAAAGGATTCAAATGTCTCCAACTTGGCCAAAAATAGGCTCATTCTAGGAGTAACTGGGTTCTTACTGCTCATTCTCTTCCTTCCAGTAAAAGAGAAAATGTTTCATGGAAAAGTAATATTCTATTATTTCTTTAGATGCTAACCTTTGTTTCCCAGAAAGCATCATACACAAGAGAATGTGACCTTGAAGTAGAATGAAAATAGGGAAATAGCTAAAATAGTAACATTGAAAAGAATAAGAATCATAATTATTGTAAAGGCAAAGTCCATGACAAGATAACTTGAATTATAAAAGCATAAATGAATGAGGTAGATAAGTATATGAAATTGCATAAATGAAATTGTCACATAAACTGAGGTCAACTTGTAGTATTATTTTGCCTCATAGGTGAAAATTGTTGCAGCATCACAGAGAACTATTTCTTTTCAGAACTCAGTCATAGAAATGGAACGCCATGGCTGTCTGTGCAGGAAATGGACCTTGACAGTGTTTAAATAACACTGCTTAGGTCTGTGATTCAGTGAATTTTCCACAGACTTGGACAAAAAGAAAACACAAAGAAAGTATCATAGTGAAACAAGGCAAGGGAAATGTTAAAGGGAACTCCAACATTAGAAATATGAGCACCATTAAGTGAAATATTTCAAATACAGCTCATCTGAATTCTGGTACCAGGTTATTTTTACCTTGCTATCATGAGTCCTTGAAATGACTTTGAAACATAATTGCAAGGCTCATAAATATATTAGAATTGAATTAGAGAAGAGTTTATTATTGTGCATATTGAAATGTACTTTGAGTCATATCATATTCCTTAAAACTCAACCTCTAAGTTGTATGTAATCCAGGCCCTGAGAGGTAGAGGCAGGAGGATCAGAAGAAGCTCAAGGCCATCCTCAGCTTCTGAGGGAGTTTGATTATCAGTCTGGGCTATATAGATTGTCTCAAAAATAAATAAGAATATAAATAAAGGGTGATGGATAATTCAAAACTCATTTAAAGTCACCTAGAAAAGAAATTATAAGCCTAGAATTCTAATTAACAAAGATATGAAAATCCTCAACAAAATACTAGCAAGTCAAATCCAGCAGCACATTGAAATAGTCATACTTTATAACCAAATGAGAATTCAGGATGATATTCAAAGAGGGTTTTAACATATATTAACAAGTAGTATATCACATTAACATAATGAAGGATAAATCCCATGAATACTTCAATGGATACAGAAAAAGTATTCATAAAGTCAAATATCCCTTCATGACAAAATGCTTACAAATAAAGTATAAAAGCAAATACAAAAATAAAATAGGAGCCTGTGTTACAAGCCCACTTTGTACTTCACACCCCTGGTGATTTGATTAAGAATGCTTGCCTGAGGCTCATATATTTGAATGCTTACAGAGACTGGCACTAATTGAAAGGATTAGGAGGTGTGGCCTTGTTGAAGAATTTGTGTTACTAGAGATGATCTTTAAAGGTTCAAAAGCGGAAGCCAGACACAGTGGCTTTCTCTTCTGTCTGCCTGTGGATCCAAATGCATCACTCTATCCCTGTGTATCCATGTTTCTCACCATTACAACAATCAACTAACCCTTAGAAACTGTAAGGAAGTCCCAATTAAATGCTTTCTTTTATAAGATTTGGTTATGGTATCTTTTCATAGCAATGGAGCACTAAGACAATACCCAACAGCGAAGTGTGAAAAGTGTTTTCTCTTTGATACATAATTAACAAAATATGAGCTCCTATGAATTCTGTACGGCTTTGAAAAGGAAATGCAGAGATCTCTTCTTTTCCCCTAGCAAAAGTTTTAATTTTCAGATTATTTAAAGCAACACACACACACACACACACACACACACACACACTCACACTCACACTCACACTATACATTTCATTATAACAGACTGAAATCTGGGGTTGTCAGGAGCCATAATAGGACAAGCTAATAACTAGCATTTTAGGAAAGATTCCTGCTATTAATATGCTTTTCTTGTTATTATTAAACATATATAACAATCACTAGGTATTAGTCCAACCCTTTTGAGCAGATCGATAAAGATGTATTGTCTTGTAGTAATGCTGTATAGACAGATGCCTTCTTAAGTCTTAATAATGATTATATAAGGATTCCTAAATTTTTTTTCAGTGATTTTAAGATCTTTTATATTGGGACTGCTATTAGGTCCTTTTCTGAGAGTCAAAACTGAAGGAGAACTCTGTCAGTCTCCCATGTAGCATAACCTCTTAGTAATGAGACTTTCTCCTACTCAGAGCACATTCTGAGAGGTTGTAAAACAACTAACTAAAGGTCATAAAAAAGGAACTAAAGATTTATTATAGGTGCGAGGACAGAAGATATACATTGACAGGTTTATCTATATAAAACTTCACTTATAACTTATGGTTTTTGACATTCAAAGAACATATGGAGCTGTGACACGGGTTGGATGTTTAGCCAGATAATTACTCCTAATGGAAATGTGTGTAAGCATTCTCTGTTGTAAACTTCTGTTCCAATTTATGGTTTGATTTTTTGTGTGAATTTGTGAAGAACTATTTAAAATGTGATCATGTATTCTGAAAGATGTATAAGTACTCAGGACAAAGAGATGAGGAGAGAAAAAAATTTCCATTTCCTCACTTAGATGAATCTTTTCTCTTTCTCCACCTTGAAGAATTTTTTCCCTTTTCTTGCTTACGATATTTCTGCTTTTCCCCATTTCATACTAGTAGGCCAAAAGTTAGGCCCTGCAGTTCCTGGGTAGATAGTGCAAAAGCTATTTACGTAATCCTTTGCTGTTTTTAGGAAGAGGTGCTAAGTGCCAGAAACTTTAGTTTCTGGCTTCAGGGATCACAGAAAGCAGATCAGCTAGAGTATCAAGGTAACATAGACTTAGATAAGTCAATTTTTTATTATTATACACAGTAACCCTAAATATCTTCCCCTCCACCTACACTCTTCCCCCTCTGCTGTCTCAAGAAGAACCCACAAGAAAGAAGATCTTGCAGGAGCTGTCCCCTGGCACTGGGCAAAATAATTTTCCAATAAAAACATGACACTTTTTTTAGAAGTTCCTACTTTCAATGAGAAACAGGACTACAAATGATAGGTAGAGGAAAAATATAAGTTCCTTCCTTTTATGATCAGACTGTTACTGATAGATTGGCTTTTAGTCTAAAGGGTTTCAATTAATCACTTTTCCTGTGATGTGATTTATCTGACAAATCTCATGAAAATACCTACCAAAATCAAAGTAAAGAAGAAAGGTATATTTGTGGGAGGGGAAGGTCACAAGGAGAGAAATATAGTCCATCATGGTGGGATGTCCAGGCAACAGTAGTTTGGGACAGCCCTCTACTTTACATCTGCAAACAAAAAGGCATTCGTGCTCCTCTTTCTCTACATCCTCTCCAGCATATGCTGTTACCTGCATTTTTGATCTTAGCCATTCTGAATCCGATGAGGTAGAATCTCAGGGTTGTTTTGATTTCCATTTTCCTATGACTAAGGATGTTGAATATTTTTTAGGTGCTTCTGAACCATTCGATATTTCTCAATTTAGAATTCTTCATTTAGCTCTGTACCCCATTTTTAATAGGGTTATTTAATTCTCTGGAGTCTAACTTCTTGAGTTCTTTGTATATATTTGATATTAACTCTCTATTAGATGAAGGATTGACAAAGATCTTTTTCCAAACTGTTGGTTGCCATTTTGTCCTATTGACAGTGTCCTTAGCCTTACAGAAGGGTTGCAATTTTATGATGTCCCATGTGTCTATTGTTGATCTAGGAGCATAAGCCATTGGTCTTCTGGTTAGGAAAATTTTCCCTGTGATCATGTGTTCGAGGCTCTTCCCCACTTTCTCTTCTATTAGTTTCAATGTATCTGGAATTATGTGGAGGTCCTTGATTCACTTGGACTTGAACTTTGTACAAGGAGATAAGAATGGATCAATTTGCCTCCTTCTACCTCCTGACCACCAGTTGAACCAGCACCATTTGTTGAAAATCCTGCCTTGTCACTGGATTCTATCCCATTAGTCTACCTGCCTGCCTCTGTATCAATACCATACAGTTTATGCCCCTAATGCTCTGTATTTTTGGTACGATTACAAGTGGTACAACCACTCTGGAAATCAGTATGTTTGTTCCTCAGAAAATAGGACATAGTACTACTTGAGGACCCAGCTATACTACTCCTTGGCATACACCTAAAAATGCTTCAACATATAATAAGAACATATGCTCCATTATGTTCATAGCAGCCTTATTTATAATAACCAGAAGCTAGAAAGAACCCAGGTATCCATCAACAGAGGAATGGATACTGCAAAAATGGTACTTTTACACAATGGAGTACTACTCAGCTATTAAAAATGATGGATTCATAAAAATCTTAGGTAAATGGATGGAACTAGAAAATATCATCCTTAGTGAGGTAACCCAATCACAAAAGAATACACATGGTATGCACTCACTGCTAAGTGGATATTAGCCCAAAAGCTCCAAATACCTAAGATACCATGAAACTCAAGAAGAAGGAAGATCCAAAATGTGGACGCTTCACTCCTTCTTAGAAGGAGGAACAAAATACTTCACCCTGCTGTTTATTTCCATCCAGGGCAGTCCTTAAATCTGGAGATTCGAGGTTCAAGACACCCCCCAATATAACAAACAGTCTTTCCAAATAGAGTTAGGAAAATGCTCCATAGCTGGATGACAGAAACTGATCCAAATCGCTATCATCCCTGTATCTCTTATACCATATAAATATTATGATCTTTATATTTGCTTTCTCTTTGACCAGACAAAAGATTATTGTAGAAAATGGCCAGAAGAGTATGGGGGCTGCCCATATTGGTCTTGTCAGATACATATGCTAGGATCATGGACCAATCATTTCTTCTATCAAAACCGCAAGACACTCTTCTTCTATATACAAGATCCATCGGAATCCAGGTGGGAGACAGGAGTTGTTGAAACAGATCAATTCTTTGACAGCTATGGTACTTCAGAACCGACAGTACCTAGATGTCCTGACTGCTAAAGAAGGTGGTCTTCGCATGTTCCATCAAGAAGAATGCTGTTTCTGTGACAGTGAGAAATAAAATCCAGGAGCTACTGTCAGACATAAAGAATTTCAGGGATCATGAAATCTCCAGTTCTGGGATTTCCAAAAAACCTATATGGAAATGTAGTGCTTTTTCTAATCATTCTCCTGGTGGCATTATTTGTTCCATGCCTCATGAGTCTTGTTTCCACAATCATCCAATGGCAAATGCAAAAACTTTCTAACCAAACTATTAAGCAGTTCCTGTTACAGGATTACCAGCCACTGCCCACAGAAGAGCCTCTATCCACAGAGGAACCTAATGCGAATGTTTACCAAGTATATCCCAAAAGTGAAAGTCAGCTACACCCCAAAATTGACTTTGCCCCTAGACATCAGGAAGTAGTTTAAGAGACATGGCACCCTCATTCTCTTTCACCATCAGCTTCCCCCTCCTCCTTTTCCTTCTCTTTATAATAATAAGATGATAAGTTCCATAGCAATCTGCAGCTACTGCGGACTGGTCCCTGCAAGAGAAAMTTATGGGATGGATGGGGAAAGTGGCGCAAATGAATTGGGTCAAGGAGATATTGCCTTTCAAGACCCAAATTTTAATAAATGTAACCCAGTATATAGTCTGAAAGATTCCCTCCCCCCAGGCATGAGGTGGAGTCTTGGGATCTTGCTGGCTCCGGATCTCAGCAGGTGGTTGGCTCCTGCAGGTCTGAATGCTTCCTGGCTTCCAAGTGAGGCTGGGTTGTTCTATACAGAACAAAGGCCAGGAAATTCACGGGCTGAGGATTGAACAGAGCAGAAGCCAAACCGCCTAACTTGAATGCTGAAGTGGGGTAAGGGACAATAAGAAAGAAGGAATGTTGGTACCAGGACCCCCAAAACCTGTGACATCACAAAGGCAACAGTGCAACCAGTTGCCCAAGCAACAGCCACCATATTCCCAGAATCCATTCACCTCACCTCCCACTTTTACCTGTGACCAAATCACCATCCATACATAAGAGGAACGCCCCCTCCCTCTCTCTCTCTTCCACCTCTTTTCTTTCTGCTGCCTCCTTGCCCTTCCCACTCTCAATAAACCTCACATGGAACTGTTTGACCTGGTGTGGTCCTTCTGGAGTCATTCAACATTCAAGATCATAACACTGTATCATTGAACATCAGAGCAAACCATTGCCAGTTTTTTTTTGGTTTTGCTTGCTCTAGTCTAACTCTGGTCTGCTTGCTTTCTTGCTCTGTTCTGTCTGAGTTTTCTTCTGGAGGCACAAGAGCCATGATTTCTGTTGGAGTGGAGGAAATGAGAAGAAACCCTATACTTCCTAACAAAAGCACACTGAGAAAGCCTCAAGTCAAAGAAATGCTCTCAGTAACTCAGACACTATCTTGATGTGAATTGTAGAAACTAGAATCTTGAGGGAACAGATTTTCTGTTTTCCTCATCAGAGAAAATTCTTTAAGGCATGGAATTCTCTCTCTCTCTCTCTCTCTCTATCTCTCTCTCTATCTCTATCTCTCTCTGTCTCTCTCTGTCTCTCTCTCTGTCTCTCTGTCTCTCTCTGTCTCTCTCTCTGTCTCTGTCTCTCTCTCTCTCACACACACACACACACCATTCTATGGGATAAACAATTAATAGTTAATACAATTGTTTTATTTTTCATTCTAATGTGTGAAACGTCTAAAATCAGGGCTCTGGCAACTCTCCCAAGGATATGCTCTCCCTTTCCAAGATGGCACCTTGCATCACTCATGGAGAGGAACTTTGTTACCTTTGGGCTGGAAGAAGAGTAGAAAGGAAAGATGGTTGGGAATTTTCCCTCCTAGATTCACACACACGTGATCATACCATTGATCCAGGAGGTATGGCTCATGGCTTCAATCCCAATAGCTCCTCTTCTACTAGAGCTTCCCTGAGGATTAGGGTCTCATAGTGTTTCTAGGAGGCAGTGTTAAGCCCAAAAACACGGGGGTGCACCCTGCACCCCATCCCTAGGAAGGCGACACCCCAAATCACTCACGAGAAACGGTCTTGATGCAACCGTATGAGGATTTCTTTATTAAAAAGGAAACCAGTATACTGGGATCAGCCACTCATAACCACGCAGGGTCAGAGAAAACCGATAAAGCCTGCACAGCGGAAAGGGTTTCTTTATATCATTCTGAAGGCCAGCCCAGGGGGCAGGGCGTAACTGCATTCCCAAAGATGGGGTGGGGCTGACAACCTTTCAGAGCAGAGAGGTGGGGGG
>BDUI01000052.1:805612-833125 GCA_002335545.1 Apodemus speciosus | reverse complement strand
ACAAAGTTTCTGTAAGGCAAAAGACACTGTCAAAAGGACAAATTGACAACCAACAAATTGGGAAAAGACTTTCTCCAACCCTACATGTGACAGGGGGCTAATGTCCAATGTATACAAAGAACTCAAGAAGTTAGACCTCAGAGAACCAAATAACCCTATTAAAAATGGGGTACAGAGCTAAACAAAGAATTTTCCCCTGAGGAAATTCGGGTGGCTGAGAACCACCTTAAGAAATGTTCAACATCATTAGTCATTAGGGAAATGCAAATCAAAACAACCCTGAGATTTCACCTCACACCAGTAAGAATGGCTAAGATTAAATACTCAGGAGACAGCAGGTGTTGGCGAGGATGTGGAGAAAGAGGAACACTCCTGCACTGCTGGTGGTATTGCAAGCTGGTACAACCACTCCAAACTCATGGTCTTAAGAGTGCCACCCTGCTATGCCTGCTCAAATGTCTTTAATGTTGTAGTTTCCACGCTTTTGACAAGAGGTTTCCTCTCAGATTCTTTTCAGCTGTTATTGAAATATGTACTTCCTGTATGCCTGGCTTGCCTCCTGTTGTATTTTCTTCATGAGCTATTCTCTCCTGTGATATTACTTTCCCATATACACTCAAGGAAAGCTTTCCCCACTCAACAGGCTCAGAAGTCTTGACTGGAGTACTTAAAAAAAAGGTCTAGTTTATATTTATAAAAACAAGTGATGTCTGGTTCACTCCTAGCTTGGAACAGCAGAGATGTCTGAGCTTCTCTGAGGTAAGCATTTTTGAAGAAGGACCAAATGTCTAATTCAGTTCCCAACTCAGGTAGACCAGGGTTTTTAATCCTTGCTTTGCTCTAATTGTTATGTTGTGGGAAGAGACTGGTGTCATGGGAACCAGGGAGTTGTGGCAGGGAGTTGTGATATAGGCATCAGAACTCAGGCTGCCTTGGTGTCTTCTGTGTTCAGTCCTGCTAGGAGACAAGTTAGACTTCTTTTTCTTAATAGAAAACGCTGATTGCTCTTATTGTTCATTTGGGAAATAATAATTAGGATGGCCTTCCAAAGTCTTGAAATTCTTGCACTTGGAATTTGCATTCAGATTTGTCCTGAGTTTGACTCCTATTAACATAGTTTTGGGTTGCCTGAGAAGAACCTGGGTGCCTCATCTGTAGTCCCAAGAGGCCTGAGTAGAGTTGCTTGCTTGCATGCAGGTAGGAAGAGTCATGTTCAGGGTGGGCCTGTAGAAGGTGGGACATTTGCTTTGTCCTGTGAAGGGGTCAGCCCAGGTTATTTGTTCAACCAATTAGTGACAAAGTTCCATGTAATGCTAGTCCCTTGGTGGGCTAGGAGAGAAAGTGTGCTGTGGACTTCAGCATCATAAGGCAGAGCTTTCTGTTTGAATATATAACATTGTCTTCAACATTAGTTCCTGTTTTCTCTTACCTTTTTAAATTCTTTTTTTCTTTTGTTTTTGTATGATTGTGTGTGTGTGTGTGTGTGTGTGTGTTCAGATATATCCGAAGGTAAATGCATCCCACAGTATGAATGTGTAGTAAGAGGGCAATCTTGGCTGTTGGTTCACACCTTTCTCCTACCTTGTTGGGGACTGAGTCTAGTTTGCTTCTGTGTGTGCTGGGAATGTCTAGCTTTATGTAAGTCATAAGGATTCTATAGCTCTGATCCTCATTCTTGTATGACAAACATTTCCCTGGCCATCTCCTTGTTTTAAGGACAGTGTTTGACTTCAGGTATACAATTGTGCTTTGGAGTCCATGTTTTTTGAAAAACAAGAATGAAAACATTGGAGCAGTTTATTCACATATTAAACAGAAATGTTTAATATCTGCATTAGAGTGGTAATGGAGACCACATGATAAATATAGGTAGAGACTGGCATACAGCAAACAAATATTAAGTTCTCAATAAATTATCATAGCATATAATCTCTCCTATCTAAATCATGATTGGTATTAAGGAATTTCTGTCAGAAATTAATATACTACCATTTTTAAGTGTTTCTTTTTGCCATTTTCTGTATTTATTTATTTTAATTGAAAACACATTTTTCAATTATATACTATATTCTATATGCTATATGCTATATACTATATTCTATATACAATACATATACTATATTCAATATTTTCATCCTCTCCTAACTCCTCCCAGACCCTTCCCCTCCACTCACCCAACTCCATGCTCTTTTTTTCTCTTTAAAAAACAAATGAATGAAACCAAACAAAACAAGGAATACACACACACACACACACACACACACAAATAATACAAGCCAAAATATACACGCAAAGCTAAACAACCAACAAGATTAAAAAAAAAAAAGCCCAGAAATAAAGCAATATGAGACAAAAAGCCTACAAAAATACCATGTTTTGTTTTGTTTTGTTTTGTTTTGTTTTGTTTTGTTTTGTTTTGTTTGGTTTGGTTTGGTTTTGTTTTGTTTGGTTTTGTTTGGTTTGGTTTTGTGTGTGTTGGGCAACTACTCCTGGGCATGGAACCTGCCCTTAAGTGTGATAAACCAGTAAGACTGCATTGCAACACATATTTTTCCTTTTTAAGCTGGTATCAGTTGTATAGTTTCTTGGCTGGGGTGGGAGCCCTGCCTGCTTTCTCCTCTCAGGGCTGGAACTGGGTCTGGCCTGAGCCTGTGCAGGCCCGGTTGTGAGTGTGGCCAGTCCCAGTGAGTCTACATGTGCATCAGTCCTCTTGTGTCTGGAAGATGCTGTTTACATTAGGTCATCTCTTACATCTGGCTCCGAGAATCTTTCCACTTCCTCTTCTGAATAGATACCTGATCCTTGAGGGGAGCAGTCCAGTGAAGATATCCCATTTAGGACAGAGTGCTCCAGAGTCTTTTATTCTCTGTGCATTGTTCAGTTCTGTGTTGTCATGTTAGTTCTCATCTACTGCCAGAAGCTTCTTTGGTGATGGTGGAGTGAGACATAGATCTATTAGTATATCAGGATGTTATCAGGAACCATTTTCTCACCACGGTTGCTATGGCGCTTGGTTTCCCACTAGGCCCATGGTCTATGTCGCCTCAGGTTCTTAACTACCCAGCAGTGTCTGTCAGGCATGGCCTCCACCTCATGTGAAGGGCCTGAAATCTGATCAAAGAGGGTTGATTACTCCTATGACTTTTGTGCCACTATTGCACCAGCATATCTTGTAGGCAGGCACTGTTGTATGGCCCATGTTTTGTGGCTATATAAATGATTACCTTTTTCCTTTTGTAGCATTTAGAGTACCTTCCAGTACCATGAACTCTAATAAACTACCAATTTTAGTGGCTTAGGGGGACCCTGAAACTGGGTACATTTCTCAGGAGTTTTGAGAAACATTTTATATATTTTTTGTTTTTAATAATTTTTTATGATTGCATGTATGTTTGTATGCACCTATGTGTATATGTGTGCTGTGCATGTGTGAGTGTAGATGTGGATATACCACATTGCATGTGTGGAGGATAGAAGGGTAACATGTAGGAGTTGTTTCTCTTTTTCTGCTATGAGATTTGGGGATTGAACTCAATTCTAGGCAGCTTTTACCCACTGAATCATCCTGCTGGCTTAGATTTTAAATTTTGTTTTAATATCTGATGTTATAGCTTGGAGAAGGTGATCAGCAGAATTCCAACCAAGACAAATGGCCTGAATTCCTCCCGTACGATCCTGTGTGTAACTGTACTTCAGAAGCATAACTGTGAACAAAACCAGCTTACACGGGGCAAGGCATTTAAAGTTACGTTGCACTTTAGTTAGGCAAGCACTTAGTAGCGATTCTGCCTTGAACTCATGATGTACCTGGCACAAGTTTCAGATGGTTAACAGTTTAGCACAAATTATCTAGAGGCTAGGAAGAAGGCTCATTGGTCAACAGATGATATTGCTCTTGCTCTCTGAAGTTCAATTCCCAGTACTCATGTTAGGTGGCTTGCAACTACCTGCAACTCCAGTTGCAGGGGAATTTAAGGCCTCTGGCCTCTGTGGGCACTCATTACTCACATCCACATGCCACACCCCTCCTAGTATATAATTAAAAATAAATAAATATACAAATAAATAAAATTTAACAAAAAGAATAAGGCTCAGAACACTTGATACCTTGAGCTTTAGTCTTTTATCTTCTTTTTCTAAGAAGAAACATGAAAGGTAAATTCTTGGGGACACTGATATTACACTGGGGGCACTGACATTACACTGGGGGCACTGACATTACACTGGGGACACTGACATTACACTGGGGACACTGACATTACACTGGAGAAGGATTTTTAGAACTACCTGGGGTAATTCACTTCATTCAGTGCCTAGGACTTTGATGTTTGCTATTATTTTTATCTCTTCCAACAACCAGGGGATTTTCTGTATGGGAATTAGATAATTACTTTTTTTTTATTGGTCCTGAGAATTAGATAATTAAATTGTTCAAAGTTAATGGGAACCTTAATGATACAGCGGGTCTTATTTTGGCTGCCTTAGGCCTGTGTGACCTTTGGTACTTACAGAATGAAGCTGTTTCTGTTTAGCTAACTTATTTACTATTGATGTTGTCCCTTGTCCCTTTGGTTTCAGTATTCGGGATTCCACACTGAGAGATCTGAATCTGACCATGACAGCCAGTGGGGTGGAAGTCCCCTGACTGATACTGGCTCCCCGCAGCTCCTGGACACAGAGAGGCCTGGCTCTCAGCACGAACTGTCCTGTGCATACAGACAGTTCCCCGATCGCAGTTCGCTCTGCTATGGCTTTGCTCTTGATCATTCCAGGCTGGTGGAGGACAGGCACTTCCACACCCAAGCCTGCGAGGGAGGGCGGTGCGAGGCAGGCAGGTACTTCCTGGGAGCGTCACCTGCTGGGAGAGATCCCTGGTGGGGCGCTCGGGCGGCTCTACCGCTTACCAAGGCCTCTCCAGAGAGCAGAGAAGCCTATGAGAACAGCATGCCACACATCGCCTCTGTCCACAGAATCCACGGTAAGAGTGTGAAGATCTCCAGATTCCCAGCAGGAGGCTGTAAAATGTACACTAAGTCCGTTCAGCTTAAGTGTATTTATTTTGGTAGTGCGTTTCTCATTTTAAAAACCATAAAGAATATATTTTAAGCTTCAGTGATTTATAAATTTTTTGAACTTGTAGTTGTATTTAGATTTTTTTCCATGTCATTTCCCATAGTGTCCTCACACAGTAGCTGTTTATCGGTGAGGGCCCCATTGATATGTTGGAAAGGACAGTTTTTGTTTAGTGGACCATGGCTTTGCTTATAGATGCTTAGCTTTTCTTGGAATCAATTACCAGAAACTGCCTCCCATCACTATGACAACCAAAACACCAAACTGAGAAAAGGTATAGAAAGCAGCAGGATTTTCATCTTGGGATAGATACACAGCTTCCCCAGCCCATAGAAATGGACATCAGGCCTGGCAGTGGTGGCGCACACCTCTAATCCCAGCACTTGGGAGGCAGAGGCAGGCAGATTTCTGAGTTCCAGGCCAGCCTGGTCTACAGAGTGAGTTCCAGGACAGTCAGGGCTACACAGAGAAACTCTGTCTCGAAAAACCGAAAAAAAATGTCATTAGGGTTAAAGATTTGATAATTGGCACTACTTTCTTCAAACTAAATTATTCTGTAAATTACAAAGTAAAAGTAAATTACTTTAGTAATTACTTTCTTCAAAGAAAATGTGTTAAGAAGAGTCTATTCTGGCAATTCTAAATGTGGATCTAGGTGGATCTTTGATAATCTCCCCATTTATTAAAAGTCAGCGTCATTGTGAAGGCCCTTTCAAAACTGCCCTGCTCTCAGCAGGAGAGCTGTGTGAGACCCTGTTTGCAAACACTTCTGCGAACAATTTTAACTTCTTTCCATTGCTGCCTTTTATGTTTCTGTTTCTCCTTTGATTAAACAATCTATTATGCACCAAGGAACATTTCTGTAGTCTTATAATGGAAATCTAGGGCAAAGGGCAATTACTTGGTGGATAAAGGTGAGAAGAAAAACTCTGGCTTAACCCATATGGTTTGGAAGAAAAATGTTAGAAATAAAATAAGAAAAGAAGAAAGGAAGTAATGGTCTGTGTGACGTAAGGCTCTTCTGCAGTTTACAAATCTGTTACTTCCCTACCTGATTTTATTTTTGTTTAAAATTTTATTTCAGACTGAGGGTAATTCAGTTTATGAAATGTATTTTGCATACATTACTCGTCAGGGTTAGTTAGACTTGCCTCTTTGGCTCAGAACAGGTTGTTACAGAAAAATACTAATATTCAGGAGCCTGTTTCAGAAATACAATATGTTTCTGTTTCAGAAATAACAAGAGTTTCCATTGTTACCTCTGAAACTAATGTGTTTACTCTACTATTAATAACAAAGTTTTTATATTTTTGATTATGATTTTATAGCTAAATCATCATCCATCCAGAAATCCATATTCAAACATTTTTGTGAACTTCTAATTTTCTAAAAACTAACAGAGCTTTACTTAAAATAAACTTAGAATTATGATTTATTTAAGATATAATAGTTTACCTTATGCACTTGTCTTCTTTAAAGTAGATTGAAAAAATTTCTATGCATCCATGTAACATAAGAGTGATCTAGAAAATAGCAGAAACCAAATTGCATTCATCTTTCTCACATTAGTTTGTAGATGTATAGGTTCAATAACATACAGAGAAATATGAATGCACTTAACTTTTTCACTAATTGACATTTTCAACCCATGAGTGAGGTTTATCTTCTAAGAAAATTTTATAAATATTATCTGCAATTAAAACACACTTATTACATTACATATGAATCCAACATACATATGAATTCTAGTACAAATGCCAATATTCTGTCATATAGTCCTGTTTCTATTTTCAATATTGCATTAAAATAAAAAATGTAAGATTTTTTTTCCAGGAAAGAAATGCACTTGTGTGTGTGTGAATTTTGACACCACCTGCCTTTTACTTCTTGTGATGTAGGTCGAGGTCACTGGGATGAAGATAGTGTGGTCAGCTCGCCGGACCCTGGGTCAGCCAGTGAATCCGGTGACCGATACCGCACCGAACAGTATCAAAATAGCCCACATGAACCTAGCAAAATTGAAACTCTCATAAGAGCTACCCAGCAGATGATTAAAGAGGAAGAGAACAGATTACAGCTAAGGAAAGCCTCTCCAGACCAGCTGGCTTCCATTAATGGAGCTGGGAAAAAACACTCCCTTTGTTTCGCAAACTATCAACAGCCCCCACAGTCAGGTGAGGTCTGCCACAGCTCTGCTCTTGCCAGCACTTCTCCATGTGACCATATCCAGCAGAGAGAGGGAAAAATGCTCAGCCCTCACGAGAATGACTATGACAACAGCCCTACTGCACTGTCTCGGATAAGTAGTCCCAGTTCTGATCGCATTACAAAGTCCAGTTTAATCCTGGCTAAAGACTATCTACATTCAGATATGTCTCCTCATCAGACTGCAGGAGACCATCCTGCCATCTCTCCAAACTGTTTTGGCTCCCACCGGCAGTATTTTGATAAGCATGCCTATGCATTAACTGGTTATGCCCTGGAACATTTATATGACAGTGAGACTATTAGAAACTATTCCTTGGGCTGCAATGGCTCACACTTTGATGTAAGTTCCCATCTAAGGATGCAACCAGATCCAGCACAAGGACACAAGGGAACATCTGTTATAATAACCAACGGAAGTTGATGTTTTTCTAAAATATTTTGTTCTTCAAGGGTCTCTGAAACATATTTATAGTCTAAATACCCCATTAACAACATTTACTATGCCACAGATTGTTAGAAAGTCTAAGTTAAATTTTAGGGTTATTTGATATTAGTTTCTGTGAAATCGAAGAAAACAGCACCAACATTCAAGGTTATACAGAGGTAAATGAGCTAAAATGTATACAGAAATTGCCCACATATTATAGAGGAACTATAATGGATACATTTGAATTGAAAAATACTAATGCAAATTAAGCATATATACTATATGGAAGGGCTGATGAATAAAATCATTGTGTCGTGACAATCTAGTAGAACTTATACACACAGATCATATACTGCTCACGAACTACCATGTACCCTTCTCATGCATAAATATACAAATGCCTTCTTTTCCTTATTGTTCGCAAAGAAATACCAGTTCCCAAAATAACTAAGGAAGAATGGGATATATCCCATAGACCAATTTCTTCTTCATCATTTCAAACTAGTCCACTCATTTGGTTCAGGCATAAATTAGAGAGATGGCCTGGCTGCGGTGCACCAATGTGTTTTTACCTGGTATCCAACACAAGCAATCAGGAAAAGGTGATTTTTCCACTTGCTTTTGAGTTAGACATAGACCAGGATTGTATTGGCACAACAGTAAGGAATTTTCTAAGTCATACCACTGATATGTTGGGAGATACATAAAAAATATGGTTTACTTAATTTTAAGTGGCTCAGTGAAGGAAAGGGCAGAGCAGAGTAGAGTGATACTAAATCTCCAAACAACTTTTAAGGTGGAGGTAAACATTTTGGTGGCTAGTGTACAGAAGACAATAAATTTAAATCAGTTCACCCAGACAAAATGCTTGTAAATACAAAAATAACCAAAAAAGATCTGTAAAGTACTACATGACAACAGGATAAGAATTTAAGAACGTCTCAGAGCACAGATAGGGCAATGTGTCAGTATGTGGAAAGCCTCAGGAGAAAGTCTAGATAAAAGCTTAGGCAGACAAACAAGTGGTTCAAAGAGCGTGTGGGGAAGCCACGGGGAAAATGTTGACTTTCTTTGCTGTTTGTAAACAAAACAACATACTTGCTCATATGTCCATGTGGCACAGTAGAAAAGTCAAGTGAACTATATGCCAAGGTCTCCATTCTGACCTTGCCTTTCACTTAATTCGGGGTTCATAGATGCATCACTCTGTGGGTGGGTCTGTGGGTCTTGGCTAGCTGGTCTGAAAGACAGCTCTTGTCCATGGTTCTGGAATTCATTGTACACTGAAAGTAAACTTGTAAGCAGTTAAAACTCTGCTATAAATTTTCAAGACTGATGGTTCTCCATTCCCCATTCATAAGCAGAGGTCTAGATACTTTGTTATTTAAGCAAGGTGTGGGCTCCTTCAGGCAGGAAGAGTTTCAGGCAACTTTCTCTTAAGATATAGCCAAATGTAGGTGCTAGAAATTTATGAGAGAAGAAAAATAGTAAAATTTATTTAATGCACTGTTCTCTAGTATTCAAAGAAAAATGACATGCATGATTAGAAAAGTTTCATAGATAATATTTTTTAGAATTCCCATGCCTGTTACTCCTGCCATATTTAAGGAGGAGGGTGGACTTGATAATTATGAAAACTTTACATGGCATTGGACACTCAGGGATTAGTACTGTATTTTCATCACTGAACACAATCATTTGGTGGCCGTCTGTATGACAGTAAGTTGGGAGTTGAATAATGGGTTGTTTGTACATGAGAAAAGAGGCTACATAAAATTAAACACTACTTCTTGGGTATAACAGAACAACATTGTCAATGAAAATTAGGAAATGTACAAATCAGTGGGGAATATAGTTTATGTACTTAAATAAACTTTGAAAAATAGTCAAAGGAAAATTAAAATTAAAATTTTAATTCCATAAGAAAATATTCAACAATTTTGAGAAAATTGTGTCAAAGAAACTCACAGAACAGATTATTTGAATAATGTTTCAACATGAGGGAGATTTTCAGGATGGTGAAGGTTTTACAGAATTCTATATATCAGACAAATATCTGATAAATATGTATTTTGGGCAGAAAATCTCTACAAGTAGTTTCTATTGCTGGGTAGGTATACATTAGTGCATCAGAGGTACCTTTGAGAGATGCTTGTCACTAAAGGGACTCCAGCAGAGTTTTTATGTAGAGAATAATTTATACAAGAATAAGTTGTGACCTCCACAGACAAAGCCTATCAGGAGGAGCTTCCCAGAATGCCATAACTAATATTTTTAAAGGACGATAGGTTTATTTATATCACACTCTGATTAACAATCTTAGTAGATTAGCCCATTTAAAATATATTAACGATTAAACAAGTGTCAATTTTGCAGTGACAATTTTATAATTTTGCTTAAAATGCCTCATAGACTCACAATATATATAGCTTACATTGTTTTACTGAATGGCATGATTACTATAAATGACCCCAAATTAATTGATCTTTACAACTAGGTGACTTCTTACTGTTATGTAGATATATAAAATGAATTTGTAACCTACATTATTTTGTTCTGTACAGGAACATATTTGCTCATAAAGAATGTGCAATGTGCCATCTGTCTTAAAAATGTGGGATGTAAAAAAAATGGGATGTAAAATAAATACATTCCCAATAACTAAATCAATTAATGTTAAGCTTAACTTTGCTTCATTTTTAATCCTTGATTTTTTCTATCTTTACTAAAAACATGGAAAGCCTGAGAAGCATGTTTCCTTCTTCTACTTCGGGGATTCATAAAAATATGTTACATATAATTACACAAGAATAGTACACACACAGTTCCTCAGTCTCCACGAAGCCCATTCTATCTAGAAACAATAAGATTATCTCTGGTGCTCATTTGCTTGTTTTACCAAGATAAAATGTAAAACTGTGGATGACCATGAAATACATGTTTCCCACATTTTCCTTGGGAAAATTCTGTTAAAATTATTTCTGAAAACATACAGTTGATATATTATTTTTTTGATATATTTTTAAGGTCAGGAACACTGTAGCCAGACATTTATGTGTGCTTCAGCTCCACAAATCTTTTGACACCACATTCAAAATCTAATGTGATAGCTTTTTAAAACTGTACTTGCCTGTACAAGACAGAACTGACAAACACACAAAACCAGACAGGATGCAATAAACAATTCCTTCAGTGTTCATACAGAAAACCACTTATTATTTCCTGTTTATAGTTTATAGGGCCAGAGTATTCCCAGCATGTACTGTTCTTAATGCTGTCTGTATACTGCCTTTGGGCAGAGAATCCCACTTAAAATAATCTTACTGAGATCTCCTGAAAAGGATAATATGTTCCATTTCCCTTTCTTTTATTTAAATTGAGTTTAATTTTAATACAAGATTATTTGGAAAATATGAATAGATATTTTAAAATAAAATGAAATTTCCATCCATCTAACATCTAGGTAATGTAAGTTATAGTATGTCTGGCAACACTCTGAATGCAGTCTTGTTATGTTACAACTCTATCTCTTGCTCTGTATTTCTCTGTCTGTTTCTTTCTCTCAAAACCTGCTAACAACTAAGCTATTTGTATGATCTATTAGTACTAGCAGTAATTGGGAGTGACAGAATGACAACTGAGTACTTGACTGGGAATTCCTCATCTTACCACCATAATTTAGTAATTCTTGTCAAAAATTTTGAATGTCTGGATTTGGGTTCTTAGCTCATTCAAATGATAGATGTAGACACATATCCAATTTGCTGAATGACTTAAGAAAGGAAGTCATCTAAATATGTAATTAAGAATTAACATAAATGCCAGGTTTTTGTGAATAAGGATTTCACTGTAGGTAAAACCTGTTGGCTAGCTCTTACTGTGAAAATACATGGTGCATAAGACATTCTAAATTTTAAGTGGGTGTCAGAACAACTGTGGATACATGCAAGTATATCATAAATAGAAAATATTTTTGGAGGAAAGTTTTGTGTGGTTCTTATATCTTGTGCACAAAGGTTGTACGGATAGTGCTTAAATTCAAAAGGTAAGATGACACTCAATTCCTTATGGACATTTGTTCAAATTTCCTTCTTTAAAACTGTGTGCAGAAGGCACACACACACACACACACACACACACACACACACACACACACACTATGCTTCTATCTTACTTTGAGGATTTAAAAATGTGCTATATGTCATGTGAATGTATGATGATTCGCAAAAGAAATTCTAATTGATAATTTTCATCTAAGCATTGTAGTTTTATGTACTGGGATTTGCTGTGTGAACTTGCCTTCATAACCTAGGTAAGAGGACTTTGTCCTAATCTGCTAATCTTAGACATATCTAGTCAATTTCTACCCAATAATTATGATGTATTCATATTTCAAAAGAAATGAAATTGGCATGGACAAATTTTTACAGTAATTGTAACTTCTTTTCAAAGTAACAGATTTCAAAGAGAAAAAAACAAACTAGAGGCACTTCAAGAAAAATAAAATATTTTATGCTTGTTTTTTGACTGACATGATATAAAAAGGATTATATTTGTGAGAGAAGATACTGGTTTGAAATACCCTCTTGCAATGTATAGTTTTTAGTGATATTGTAGTATAAACTTGTAATCTGAACTTTTACTTTGGAATGTAAAGTAGGAAATAATAGCTATGTCAATGAAATCTTGCAAAGTGTCTCCATTTATAATTATTTATATTGTAAATAGCTTTCTGAAGTAAAATTGAAGTTAATGTGCATAAAATGTATTTATTATGTGAGGAATTTTTGGTTTAAAATATAGTTACCAATATGCAGTTTGAGTCTGAGTTATTCATCAAAAGAAGATTCTTCACAGGACAAAAGAGATTTGTCAGCCAGACTGGTGCTCTACAGAAATGACAGCTCTGGTTTGGTGGGGCTGGGCAATTCTCTGCAAACACATCGCATAAAGACACAAGACACCAGCTTGTGTATACATATTAACTTGTTTACAAAGGTTTGATTTTGTTAGACACCAGAGCATGGTTTCTTAGTGTGTCCTCAGGATATTTTCATCAGAACTTATTTTTCTTTTATTTTTTTGTTCATTTCTTTTTTCATTTTTATTGGTTATTTTATTTATTTACATTTCAAATGGTAACCCCCTTCCAGTTTCTCCTCCACAAGCTCCCGTATATTCTGACTGTGCCTTCCCCAACTCCTCTCGATTCCTCTTTACCTTACCTCCATCCAGATTCACACATTTTCTGCCTCATTAGAAAATAAACTGGCATATAAGGAACAATAATAAAATAAGATAAACAAGCACTAGAATTGCGCATAGATATAAAGACACATACACATTCACATACTCAGGAAAGGAAGCTCATAAATCCAAAAGCCATAATATATACAAGAAGACCCTATAATCTGAGGGCGGGGGACTCCCTAAACTAAAAACCGAAAGCCAAAACAATAGCAACAACAAAACATACTGACTTAATATGAAAAAATAAAAGCCTGCAAAGATGCTGTGGAGTTCATTTGTGTTGTTTATCTACTGCTGGGCGGTCAAGCAGATAAGAGTGGTTTGTTTCCCCAGTGGAACTCCCTTGGAGGAAACTAAATTTTCATTTGCAAGTGGTTATCAATTGTAGACTGCTTCTGGACTAGGGGTGGGGCATGTGTCCACATCTCTTGCAGCTCTAGGATCCCATCTGGTGCAGACCCTGTGCATCAGCAATACTTCTCACTATGCTTTACTAAGTATAAAATTCAAAGGTACAGGTTACTTCTTCAGCGCCTAAGAGGGGAAAAACCTATACTGTTCAGATGATGATTCAGTATGTTGTCATTCAAAAGCACATGAAAAATCATATCTGTATAATTTTTGTTTTGGCATTCCAAGCACTTTGAAAGTTCAAAATTAGGAGTTAAAAACAAATAGTTTTTCCTAGGTAATTCTTGAGCGTTTTTGAGATCCTCATGGTTTCCTTGTTTTATATCCCAAGATTTATGATTTTTAATAGTGTGTTCCAGATATTGTTACTGGCTAGTTTCACAAACCTAGACAGTGTTGTTTTAATTCAGTGGAAATGATGTTGCTTGTATTTTGCAAAGCTTTTTTTTTTTTTTAAAAAAAAAAGCTAGACAAAATAACAGTATACCAACACTATCAATATAATGTTTATCACCAGGAGAAATACTTATCAGATATTTTCCAACATTTTAAGAAATACTTGTTTTAGTGTTTCTTTTTTACTGCAATGATAAATTTATATTTACCCATCCTGTTTTCCAAAATAACTGTACTTCCAAGTTAATCCATAATACTTATTGAATATTATGTTAGCCTTCTGTCACAATGACAAACACCTGAGACAGTTCATAAAGAGAAGTTTCTGTTAATTTTCTCTTGGTTTCGGTCCGGAATCATGTGGCTCCATTTTTATGGGCCCTTGGCAAGCAGCACATCCTGGCTGGAGTTGAGGACTTGCCTTCCAGTGGCTGTAACGCTTTCTCCCAGGCCCCACCTCTTCAATAAAGTCACATCCCAATAAGGCAAGAAGATAGGGGACATGACAAAGTAGATAGAGACCAATATCCTTTCTCATTGTAGAGTAGTGTAAGCATAAAACACTCACATAACTTTTTTCCTCACATACTTGAAAAAATATAAGTTCTTTGAATAATCATAAAATAAAATATTTCCTGTCTCTTCATAGGGCACAGATTGGAACTACCACCTGGGTTTTGTCACTTTTGCCAGGGAAGATTGTCATATCAAGGCAAGTTCTTGTGTGCTATCAGAGAGCAACCTTCCTGAATCTTGCCCAGCCCCCTTTCCTCTTCCCAGAAGAAATGGCAGATATGACTCTATATTTTCATTCCAAATAAATTTATCTTTTAAAAGAGCAATGGTAAGTTATTAAATATCAAACTTACACAAACTTATACTTAGTGTATCAAATGCTAAACCAAAGTTAGTTCACTATAGAAGTTAGAAGATCTCTTCCTATCAGAAAGGCAGACTCCAGCTCTCTCTATTTTATTATTGAAGGAAGAGAGGTTCAAGTACTTAAGTTGCTCAGTCACAAAGCTTGGAAGTGGTGGAGATGAAAACGTGAGCCAGCACATTTGATTTAGAACAATGTTGTGGTTTGTTTTGCTTTCTGTATGTAATAATAATCATACTACATATACAGAAGGAAAACCGTGTCTAAATGATGGTTTCATAAATCAAGTCAGCTAGTCCAATGGAAGGCAACTCCAGCAGCCCCTGTGTATTTTCTAAGTACTAGGTTGCTCTTCTTCAGTTATTCTGGTATAAGCACCAGCCTTAAGAGAGCCAGGCCAGCCCTGTGGTCCCCTTGAACACATTTTGCCTTTCTTCTTTGATGTGTGAAGTTTAATATGCCCATAGCCACAATTCCTTATGATATTTGATTTAAAAACATCATGATGCTAGGTAGAGCTTTGTGTGTGCTCAGCAAGCACTAGCCACTGAACCATGTCCCTAGCCCCTGATATTTGCTTGTTTTCTTGGGGACATTTTCAATAAACAAAATATAACTAACATAAGTAGTAACTCAGAATTACATATTATGCTATGAGCTCAAACGTAAGTATAACCTTTTATGATTGCCACTAAGAGTGTTTTGTTTCATGGAAAACTTTCATTTTACTTGGGATAAAAACCCAGCCAAAGCTGGGGGGTGATGACATATGCTTTTAATCACACGTGGGAAGCAGAGATAGACAAATTTCTTGATTTTGAGGTCAGCCTGGTATACAGAATGAGTTCCAGGACAGGCAGGGCTACACTGAGAAACCATGTATTGAAAAAGAAGGAAGGAGGGAAGGAAGGTTCCAGTACCTATGTAGTACAGGTCACAACTGCTTGTAACTCCATTTTCAGGATATCTAATGTCCTCTTCTGGCCTCTCTGACACCTGCACTTATGTATAATCCCAAAGATACACATACACACACACAGATACACATAGACACACAAACACATATGCATAATTGAAAATGATTTTAATAAACTTTAGAAATCCAACCAAAGTTCATTCATTCAAGAAAAAGGATAGATCAACATCAAATATATTATTCATAGTTTTTTCTCTCTCCCCTCTCTCCTCTCTTCCTCTCACTCTCTCTTTTTCCATCTCCCTCTCTCTCCCTCTTTCCCTCCCTCTCATCCCTCCCTCCCTCCCCATAGTGTGTGTGTGTGTGTGTGTGTGTGTGTGTGTATGTGTGTGTACACCCATATGTGTTTGTGAGCACATCTTTTGCCTAGAGTACATCCTTGGATGTTATCCACCTCATTTTTATCAGGGTTTCTTGGCCTTTAGCTTGGTCTTTAAGCTAATTAGTGAGATCCAAAAATCTTCCTGTATCCACCCCTTTAAATGAAGAGAGTACAAATGAACACTAGCACACCTGGCTTTTATGTAGATGTTGAGGATCCAACTCAGGTCTTCATGTTTATATGATGAGCGTTTTGTCAGCTGAGCCATCCCTCAGCACCAGTTCTTGGTTTTGAGGCTGTTCTGCAGACAGATCTTAAGAGGCTGCTGCAGCTACCACATTAAAGGTACTCTCAGTAGGAACATAAACAACCTGCATGTTCCCTAGAGGAAGGCTGACATATGAGCACAGACAGTTCCTATAAAGTGTCTTTAAGCAGTGGTGAGCATCTGCTGAGATCAGTCTGTGGCCTCTGTAGTGATCATGGCAGCCAATGGTACTAAGAACCTAGGCACTCCTCCAAGCCTATCTATCCTGCTCTGGTTAACTTCCTGTAGTTCATTTCCCCCCATTTTCATAATTATGCCTTATAATTTACTATGTGATGTATTTATAAATGAAATGTGCATCAGGGTGGAAGGTATGTAAAACCTTCTGATTTTGGAGTTTGTAAATGATCTCTCTCTCTTTTTTTTAAGTTTCTCTCAGGTCAGATTCCTGTGTAGGGAGTAGTTCCTGGGTATCTCACTTGAGTGCCATCTAAGCAGTCTAAAAGGAATATTGGTAGTAACTACAGGGCCATAAGGAATCCTTCCCAGTTTCTGGAGAGGTCTATTCTGATAGTTTTGCTTGGTATATATCCTTAAGAACAAACAACCAACAACAAAAATGCTCAAGAGTCTTATGGGTAAGGTCTCCAGAATTCATGTAGAAATGGGTAATTAGAATATATAGTGGTTTGAATGCTTGCCCCCAGGGAGTGGCACTAATAGGAGGTGGAGCCTTGTTGGAGTAGGTGTGGCCTTGTTGGAGGAAGTGTGTCACTGTGGGGGTGGACAATGAGACCCTCCTCCTAACCACTTGAGAACCAGTCTTCTCCTGTTTGCATTTGGAACAAAATGGTGGACTCTCAGCTCTTCCTGTGCCATACCTGCCTGGGTATTGCCGTGCTCCCATTTTGATGATAATGGCCTGAACCTCTGAACCTGGAAGCTAATCCCAATTAAATGTTGTCCTTATAAGAGTTGACTTGGTCATGGTGTCTGCTCACAGCAGTAAAACCCTAATGAAGACAGAATCTAATGTGGGAAGAAATGATCCAGACAGTAAAGTAATGAGGTTCACTATTCTGTGTGTTTCTCCATCTCCTAACTTCCACCTTTTCCCTGTGTTAATCACAGGCTCCATCAGTTAGGCTAGATAGAGCTCGTTTATGATATAGACACATGTATACTTAAAAGCTAAGGGACACAATTTTTTACACACATTTACAATTTTGTCATATAATTAAAAGTTGTCTGTTGCTAAGAAAATTTTCATGGTGGGCAGGAAAAGAAGTTTATTCCAGCAGGCTTACTTATATATACTGATTGCAGACATCTGCTACCATACCAGTTTTTTGTTTAAATAAYTATATTTGCTATTATAATTACTCTTGATGGTTTTCTTACATGAAACTAAAAATATAACAAGTTCTTATTTTATTTTGCACTATTTCTGTGTGTATACTCCTGGCTGTGTGTGTTGGTGCCCACGTGTATATGGGTATGGAGGCCAAAAATCGATATTGAATGTCTTCCTCAATTGTTATTCACTGTAGTTTTCGAATCTGGGTCTCTCACTAAGCATGGAGCTTGCCACTTGGCTAGACTGTCTGGCAGTGAGCCCAGGGATCTCCAGGCACTGCYTTGCTAACTACTGGAATACAGGAGCCCATTCCACATCTTGCTTTTACAAATGGATTCTAGGGATGTGAATTACAGTCTTTTTGCTTTTTCAGCAGCCACTCTACTGACTTAGTTATCAACATCGCCCCTGAAGATGCCTTTTAGTGTAAAGCATAGACCTTAGTTTTGGAATTTGCTTTTACTTCACAGGCACTGTTAGTATATTATTAAATGTTATCAAAATATAGGATGACATAAAAAAAGAGAAAAGAAAAAATGTAATAAGAATTCAGTTACTTCGCCCAAATCACAACCCCTTTTTACATTAATTATTTGTGTGTGAGTGTGTGTGTGTGTGTGTGTGTGTGTGTGTGTGTGTGCGTGTGTGTTTATGCACCATTGCACACATATGGAGGTCAGAGGACAATGTTTAAAAGTCAATTCTCTTTTTACCATATAATTTCTGGAAATTGAAATTAGGTCATCAGGCTTGGCAGCAAATGCCTTTACCTAATGGGCAATCTTGTCATCTCTTTCCTATTCCTTTGGATTAATTTTGGCTAGATCTCCTTCTTTAGAAGTTTTATATTCTATTGCATTATTGCAAAATTTTAATTCTTTTCCCAAGTATATACACACATACATATATCATGCTATCCTCACACTGACCAAACTAAAAATAACTCGTGATCCAATTCTTTACACATTTCAGTGTCTCTCCACCAATATGAATTCAGCCTAATCTGATTTCCTGTTTCATTTATTTTTACTGGAGTATATTTTCATTATACAAAGTAATGTGTTTCATTGTGACATTTTCACACATGTATATAGTGTACTTAGATAACATTTGCTTGCATGATTACACTATTATCTTATTCCCTGTCCCATTTAGTTACTTCCATGTACTTTATTTTCTCCTAAATTCTACATATGGAAGAAACCATAGAGACCTGAACAACTGTTTACAGATACTAACCGGCAACAGAGCAAAATATGGAGATCACCAAAGTTGAACATGGTAAACCAATGAATATTAGTGGGGTTATTTATAGATATGAGTGAGTCAGTCTCAGTCTGCTACTGGAGCTGTCTCACAGCCCTCTGCACAGGGCACAGGAACAGCTGAGCAGCTGGGGACAGGATCCTTCTGGTCTCCATCTGTCCCACAGCCCTTGCACCCACATCCTGCCCAGGAGAGAGCTGGTCTCCCCAGAAGTGCTGATACACTTAAGATCACAGAGTCATAGGCCAACAGAAGGGACAAGTTCCGGTCAGAGACAGCAAGATCAACTAACCCCAGAGAAAACCAGGTGGTGAGAGGCAGGGTCAAGAACCTAAGAAAAAGATACCAAGGCTACCTGGCATCATCAGAACCCAGTTCTCTTACCACAGCAAGTCCTGGACACTCCACCACCAGAAAAGCAAGACTCTGTGTCAGTAGTCCTGGGCGATCAGCTCTCTCCTGGTGGTATTTGTGTAGTGTTGTGGCACATGATCAGCTCTGGGTGCAGATGGTAAGTGGGAGGCTCCTATTCCAGCCCACTTCTCGGTTCCTGTGTCCTGAGGGTTCTTGGAGGTACTCTCTGAGCAGTAGTGGTGGTTTTACCTGCGCTCACAGGATTGTCTGCACTACTGGGAGGCAACTCTCTCCTGGTGCTATTTGGGTATCAATTCCTTTATTGATTTTTCTCTGTAAACAGCAGTGTTTGTTTCACAATTTTAAAATGTATTTCCTTAATGTTTTTAAAATTATAAACTCTTTTATATTATTGGCAGATACTTAAATTTATGAAATGCCTTTTGGCAAACAGAATAGTTATTTCTTTTAACTTGAAACATTGTTTTCCCTAAGGTGAAACATTCTTGCTTTGTGACATAAACATGTATATGAATATGAATATGAGGAGCTTTGGATACATACATACATACACACATACATACATATATATGCATATATACAATATTTGTATATTTCTACATTTCAGTGTGTAAAGTTTAACTGTGTATTTTCCACTACATTGTTTAGTTGTAACTCAGTTCCTTGTTGCTGACTTTATTTTCATATGGATAGACATGTTATAGCTATCATTCAGTCACCAATTATACCACAGATAATGCCAGAAAACAATAGAAGCTAAATTTGTGCCTATATTTCTTCTCTGAAGACCTGGATTTCAGTTCCTTACTGACAAGTCATGTATTTATACCTGTAAATGAGTTTCTTCATGTGTGCCTTGGATTACATTTTCAAAGGTATCCATAGGACATAGAAAGCATTTAATGTTGGCTCATTTTCTTTAAATAGAAAAAAACAGTTTGACTTTTTTTTTTTAACCAGGAAATTATTATTAGAAAGGCAAGCCAAGAATTTTTAGAATCCTTTGCAATCCCATAAGTGAATATCCCTTTCATCACTGCCATCAAATAAAGCTTTGTTGGATAGCTTATAATTAAAATTTCAGAAAAAGTATAGATGTGATGACCAGTAAGGAAAAATTACATTGAAATCATTATGTTTCTTGTTTAAGTAAATTGTACATACATGGGCAGGGACAGAAACATAGATACACACACACACACACACACACACACACACACACACACACACTTTTTTGGTGATTTTTCTTGAATGTCATTTATATGTCACATAAAGGTAAAACTGATGCTGACCTGCCACCAGGTCAGCAGCAAGCTTGCACTTTTTATGACTATAGTTTAATGTTGACATTATATTTTCCTAAGAGAAAAAAATCTTTCGTTTGTTAAATCTCAAACCTCCCTCCACTGAACTTAAATATGGACATTTTCCCATATACAGAAGAATAAATTCTGCTACTCATGTATGATTCACGCTCAATCAATGCCTCCGTAAAAAGCCTCTGGTGTCATCTCATGAAATGGTTTCAAACAGGAATACAAAGCCCAGATGAAGTGAAGATGAGATAGTAGAATTGTGACAGGGCTATTTTTGAGATGATGCTCTTAGGAAAAGCTGCTGATTGAAATCAATACCTCAAGACCTGGAATTTGAAAAGACCATTTCTGAGACCTGAGAGGGTCACTGACTAGAAGTGTCAGTTGATGGTATTCAGACCATGCAATTGCTTTCACCAAGGTGCCCATGTGTTTACTTAAGTGACTTTCGGTAGCTGGTGGCTGAGCATACATTGAGAGAGTCTCTCTGGATTCAGGCTCCAGGGAGGATGAGACTAGAGGAGACTTTATCTGTGGTTTAAATCAGTCAGTCCAAGAAGGCTATATTGGAAGAAATGAATTGAACTGGGTTTTTTGCTTCATTTCTCTCTAAAAATAACTGTGAGGGTAATGATAAATATAAATCTTTTAAATATTAAAGAATTAGAATATCATAAACATTGAAATATTAATTTTGAACCAAATTTCACTTAATGAATTAATTGATTAGAAAAAATCATTTGTACAGATCTGTACTAATGTTTCCCAGTTCCTCCAAGGCACATGGAGTCATTTTCTTTTTGTTAAGTGTGAGATTTTGTTTGTGATGATGTCCTGCGGTGTGGGATAACATAAGTGTTATTCATATAATTTCAGGTTGCTTTATATAGAAGATACCAGATAACTTAATTATATCAAGTAAGATTTAAGACTATTTTTGTGGGGATAACTGTAGTTTTTAACGATGCTATTAGCCTTTCAATTTTTTTATAGCACTAGATTTTAAAATTTAAATTATGGAGAAATATGATCTGTCCTTTTTGGCATATAATAAACAATAAACAATGATTACACTCTAGTATCTTCAGTATATCATAATTATTAATGTGTTTAAGTTCATTTGAATAAAATTGAATCTCATACTCTGAGTGGTCTGATCCGAGCACTGACATTCCCACCAACTCATAGGACTTTCTAGATTCACATTCAGTTGCCACTACAGGCAACTGTCCTGATAGAATACTGACAATCCTATCCTCCATTCCAGATGCTGTCATAGGTCCACATATGTTCTTTAGAACTGTACATTCTGCCAAATTGCTTGTCAATTAAACTTTGGAACCCAAATCAAGGTTCTTTGGTTGCTCTAGTCATAAAAGACCATGTTTATATGGTGAACTTTATTGCTATGGTTACCTTTCTAAGACCCCTGCAGCAGTGAAGGTGTGGCCGAGGTAAGGAAGGGCTGGGTGTCAGGTCCATTATGACAGTCTTGTGTGGCTTTACTATGGCCTTTCTGGATCAAAGCTGAGCTGGACTAGAGAACAATGTATAGACATTTACTTTATGAAGTTGACATAAGGATTCTGACTATAAGATCCTCCAATGTAACTCTTCTTACTTGGTCTTTCTTGTTTGTATGAAAATAAAAAGGAGTTGATGGGTACATAAGCTGAAAGCCTGACTATAGGAACTGTTTTCCATTTGTTTTTGGGGCCTTGGGAGCTGAGAAATTAGTTCGCATACCTTAAATGCATATGATCTCAAGATCTTATTTTGACAATCCAGCTATGGGACATAGCAAAATACTTAGAACACAAGAGAATATCCTCAACTTTAATATGGAGGGAAAAGTATATCTACCTTGAACAACTAATAAAGGATAATAAAAACAATGTCGTTAAAACATGGAAGCACATTACCTGAGAGATTGTAAGTTCTCACTCAATAAACAGCATTTATTACAATTACTATTTTAATCATTAGAAATATCATTTTGGCTTTTTTTTTGGTCTGAATTCTGTAATGTCTGTTTCTAGTGTTTCTCTGAAGAATTGAAATTTGTGGGCTTGTTAGTTAAGAAAGGTTTAGAGGACACTGCATTTTATTGAAAACATTCTTTGTAGAAGGGAAAACAACATTGGAATGTATGTGATAGCTTTATTTTTATTGCAGCTCTTTAGTGGAATCCCAGCATTATTCAGCATGTTTTATGCTTACAGAATTATTTAGGGGATAATCAAGAATACCATAATGCTGTCTTCATAAATGGGGACTGTTTTACAAACTAGGCATAATTAGCAGGAAGATATTCATAGTGCAGGTTTGACATTCTTATGACTACAATATAAATTCCACGAGGTGGAGAAGACTCAGAGAAAGAAGCCTACAGATTTATCATAGTATGATGTATTTGCAATATGATTGTACTTATCTTTTTATTTGCCACAGACAATGTAAATTAGCAACATCTGAAGAAGGATTCAAACAATTTAGCATCTGTGGCTCACTATAAAATATGCTGCTCTGGTGCCCAGAGAGAAAGCAGAAATATACCATTCCCTACTGATACATTTGACCTGGAAAGGAAGCTGCAAACCCAAACCCTCTGAAGAGAAAGGGGAAAATAGCAGTGGGGTGCAAGGCTGTTTCTTCCAGGCTTCAGTGCAAGAGTCCTTTAAAGGACACTGACGTTTTAACTAAGATGTCACCAGTGAATAAAACCCTTTATAGGGAGAGAAGTTTGAAGGAATGTTGTCATTTACCTGTCTTCTAACTTCACATGACTTAATCCCTCTTGTTGAAATCATGAACTTTAAGACAAAGACATTATACATTTTGCAGGTGAATAGATGAAACTAGAAAATATCATTCTGAGCAAGGTAATCCAGACCCAAAATGACATGCATGGTATGTACTCACTGATAAGTGGATATTAGCAAAAAAGTACAGAATACCCATGATATAACTCATAGACTGTATGAAGTTTAACAAGAATAAAGACCCAAGAGAGGATACTTCAATCCCACTTAGATGGGAGAAGAAAATAATCATGGGAGGCAGAGGAAGTGAGGCACCTGGGTGAAAGAGAGGAGAGGGAGGGCAGGATCAAGTACAGGGAAAACAGGAGAGAAGCCCAGAGGGCCAGGAGAATGAATGGAAATATGCAGCTGTGGGAGGTGGGGGTGGAGGACCCTCTAGAAAATCCCAGAGACCTTGGGTATGAGAGCCTCTCAGGACTTAGTAGGGATGACCTTAGCAGAAATGCCCAACAGTGACGAGATGGAACTGGAAGAGACCATCTCCAGTAGATAGACAGTGGAAGGATGGGGAAAACATCTACCTGCAATATTTTTCACCCAGAATTGTTCCTGTCTAAAAGAAATGCAGGGACAAAATTGGAGCAGAGACTGAAGGAAAGGTCATCCAGTGACTGTCCCAACATGGGATCCATCCCATGGGCAGGCACTAAACCCTGACACTATTACTGATGCCATGTTGTGTTTGCAGACAGGAGCCTAGCATGACTGTCCTCTGAGAGGCCCTACCAGGAGTTCGGAGACAAATACAGATACTTATGGCCAACCATTGGATTGAGGTTGGGGACCCCATGGAAGAGTTAGGGGAAGGACTGAAGAGCAGAAGCAGATGGCAACTCCATAGGAAGACCAACAGTGTCAACTGACCTGGAAGCCAGAGACTAAGCTACCAAGCAGAGAGCATGCACGGGCTAGCTAGTTCATGGACTGGAACATGTGTTAGGGAGGAGTGCCTTGCCTGGCCTCAGTGGGAGAGGATGCCCCAGGGAATGGGGATGCTGGGGTGGGGGTGGGGTGAGGCAGCGGGGGGTGGGTAATGAAGGTGGGTAAGTGGGCAGGAGCACACTCTCAAAGGCGAAGGGGAGGAGGGGTGTGGTGAAGAACTCTGGGAGGGGGAGCAGGAAGGGGGATAACATATGAACTCCAGTGTTCAGAACATGGAATTAGTGACCCTGGCAGTGGACAAAGGGACAGGGGCCTGGGATACATTTAATATTTGCTCTTCCCTTGTATCTTATTATTCCCCTTTGAACTTATGGAAACACTAAATCTTTAATGCTTTTCAACTACCATTCTTAGGTTACCGGAGTCATGAGTCAGACTTTTCATCAGCTTATAATGATGTCAGATAATTTGGGGTAAAGCTCTGAGCATAAAGTGCTAGGCTTCTGCCTGAATGCAGTGGGAAAACCAAGTCTGGCTTAGCAATTGTGGTACAAGGAGTATATGCCAATCATGAAATAACTATAAGGACAATATTAGCACTGTAGCTGTTACGGGGATAGCCAGAGAGCTTTCTGGGGCAGGTGAGATAACTTGAAAAGGTCATGTGTCCTCTTGGAATGTAGCCTGCTCAGCTACAGCAAGGGAAAAGCATCCAGTTTTCAGACATGATGATCTGGGAGCCCGGTGGAAGTAATATGAGTATATGTGTGCATGCTAGAAGTTGCTGCCCACAATTTTCTCATTGCCTAGCACAAGAGAAAGTTTAAGTAAAAGCTGCAGAGTCTCTGATGCTCAAGAGAGCACATCACTATTTGTCTAATCAGAAGCCTGATTGAGGCTTTACCCCCACTCTCTGATAGTTTCACTGGGACCAGAAGGGCCTCTTCTCTCTGTACCCATTTAGCAACAAACACAGCTGGATAGTGTTGATCCAATTATAGACACTAATTTGCAAGTGGCTCTCAGCAGACTGGAGGAAGCCCAAGACTTTCTCTTAGCTGGGTGTGTGTTGAGTTCAGAAAGTGGAAACATGACATCCCTCTGGCCTCCCAGGCTACCACGAGAGCCTCAGCTTAATGCGGAACTGATTTCTTTCTTTGAGCAATAATAGCAAAGCAAGCACTTCAAAAAGACCAATCCATCTTCTCTCCATAAAACGTTAATACCCTTCAGTGGACTAAAAAAAGAACAAGTTTCTCACCCTTTGCATGGCAAGCACCAACTGAGAAAAGTAAAAAGAATGGAGAACATTTGAATATCCTCTTTTGCCATCCATCCGTTATTCATTTATCCCATACTGCATATCCTTTCTGCAGCTTGCCTGTGAGCTGGAGTTTTGCTGACACTCAGGGCTGGGGGGAAGGGACTGAGTGCTTCCTGGAGCAGCCGTCCTGCCTTCTCAGCTCCTGAATGCTCATTGTGCTCCCCTTAAGTGGAGGAGATGGGGCATTTGGGACTGGAGGTGCTGCAATAAAGACTATGTGGGCATGAATCTCTGATGTGATTGTTACACTGCTGTCCTGGCAGCTTACGGTTACTTCTCTTCCTTTCTCTGTAGTCCTACAAACCTGTTCTACAATTAAGGGTTTGTCACTTTTTTTGTCTGCCGTCTCCAAGGTATTTGACTGTCCTTTGAAGAGAAGGAGAAATACAGTCTCATTATACACTCTGGCTAAAAATTTTTGAAATAAATTCGAGATTTTAAATGCTTGAAAAGGATTTTAAGAAACAGAAATAATGATGACATGTTATGCTAACTTCATCATAGATTACTAGCAGAGGAAGGCACTTTGTCATTTTAATCTAACCCTTTAATGAAAATAATGAATAATTATCAGATGCTTACTGTGTGGAATACTATGTGGTGAAGACTTTAAGACAGTGTCCTCAGAACCTCATTATGGACCTGTGAATTAAGTCCCATTCTTACTGGAACTGTGGAGACCAAACACACCCAGACGGTGAGGCTAGACTCTTGCTTGAATTCTCACAATAGCCATTTATGTGGTTGAATCTCCAGAGCTGAGGATCTGCATCACTGTCTGGCAGAAACCAAAGCCACATACCCACATACCCACATACCCACATACCAATGTCTATGAAACTACTACTCTATGAAAATTTCCCCTGTACTTTAGTGAGGGAGAGTTGAGAAACTTTGTCAATGACATCAAATAATGTTAATGATACATTCTACCAAAGAAAAAAATAATTTGTATTGTTTGCTTGTATTACGAGGTAGAGCTTTCTGTCTTGTCTGGCTTCTTGTTTTAAAAATTTGTCTTGTTCTGCATGCTAGTGTACAACTACAATGCAGCACTGGGGAGACAAAGAAGAGAGAGAGGCAGGTACCATAAGGCCAGTAAGACCATGCCCTAAAAGTTTCAGGGATGGGTGTTAGGTGGTAGAATAAAAGACAAACACAAACACACAGACACAGACACACACACACACACACACACACACACACACACACACACACCCCACAGGGTTTTATCCTTAGTCCTGGAAAACTGCATTTGTTTGGAAATTCACAATTAAAATTATTTGCACAGTGTATATGTGGGGCACAGCTGAGAAGTGGGCAAGAAAAACAGTTTGCACAATGTGCTCACTTTAGAGGGCTTTGAGGAGGTGTGTGGAGGAAGAGACCTGTGCAATGGACAGTGGAGGGACCAGACAGCCTTTCTACCTGTTCCTGTTACGAGGACCTGAAGCTTCAGGCAGTGGGTCACTCTTAGGAGCCATAATAGCCAACACCACAGCTCCACCAAGCATTGGTCCTCGAGGGAGAACTAGGTCACACTTCTTTCCTTTCCATGGAAAAGTTTGACAATGTCCTCAGGAAATAGGGACATGTAGTAGAAATATAATAAAAGAAGAAAAATGGCTGAGGAAGGACTTATGTAGATTTGTTTGTGTTGGGATGTTCTGAGGCCTGGGTTGCTTTGAAAAGACTAGGCCTGTGAAACTGGACCTCTTCCCTGCATCTCTATGAGTCTTCTGTTTCACTTTGCAACAACAGAAAACTGTCTACTCCTGATCTCATTTAATACTTTGAGGCCATTATCCTTCCTTTTACCAACTGTGCGACCAGTTACTTTAAGATTCTTTTTTTTATTGGATATATTCTTTATTTACATTTCATTTCCCTTTTTCTGGTTTCCCCACCCCCTAGATGTCCCATATGTCTTTTTCCCTCCCCTTGTTCCCCTATTCACCCC
>BDUI01000052.1:675644-687100 GCA_002335545.1 Apodemus speciosus | reverse complement strand
TGTTCCAAGATTCTAGGTTAATATCCACTTATCAGTGAGTGCATGCCTTGGGTATTCTTTTGAGACTGGGTTACTTCACTCAGTATGATGATCTCCAGCTCCATCCATTTCTGTAAGAATTTCATGAATTCATTGTTTCTAATGGCTGAATGGTACTCCATTGTGTATATATACCACATTTTTTTGTATCCATTATTCTGTCGAGGGACACCTGGATTCTTTCCAGTTTCTGGCTATTATAAATAAGGCTGCTATGAACATTGTGGAGCATGTATCCTTACTGCATGCTGGGGAGTCTTCTGGATACATGCCCAGGAGTGGTATGGATGGGTCCTCTGGACATATTTTGTCCAGTTTTCTGAGGAGCCACCAGACTGATTTCCAGAGTGGCTGTACCAGCTTGCAGTCCCACCAGCAGTGTAGGAGTGTTCCTCTTTCTCCACATCCTCACCAACATCTGCTGTCTCCTGAGTTTTTAATCTTAGCCATTCTGGTTGGTGTGAGGTGAAATCTCAGGTTTGTTTTGATTTGCATTTTGCATTTTTTTTGACTGTTGAATCAATGGTTTCTGTGGTATCTTTGGCATCTGAGATTCTTTCTTCTATCTCTTGTATTCTATTGTTGATATTTGCATCTATGGCCCATGATTTCTTCCCAAGGTTTTCTATCTCCAAAGTTGTCTTCCTTTGCAATTGTTTAGTTGTTTCTACTTCTCTTTTTAGATCCTGTATGGTTTTGCTGAGATCTTTCACTTGCTTTTTTGTGTTTTCGTGTAATTCTTTAAGAGATTCTGTGTTTCCTCTTTTATGACTTCTGTCTGTTAACGCACGTTCTCCTGTGTTTCTTTAAGTGATTTTTGCATTTCCTCCTTATTGGCTTCTATCTTTTGATCCATATTCTCCTGAACTTCTTTAGATGATTTTTGTGTTTGCCTTGTAATGGCTTCAACTTTTGATCCATTTTCACCTGTTTTTCTTTAAGAGATGTATTTATATCCTTCTTGTGTTCCTCTAACAGCATCATGACAAGTGATTTTAGATCTAAATCTTGTTTTTCTGGTGTGTTGGGGTATATAGGACTTACTCCTGTCGGGAGAATTGGGTTCAGATGCTGCCATATTGCCTTGATTTCTGTTAGTAACGTTCCTATGTTTGCCTTTTGCCATCTGGTTATCTCTGGCGTTAGTTGGTCCTGAAGTCACTGGCTGGTGCTTGAACCTCCTGTGTGCCCATAAGGCTATTTCCTCACCACTGGATGACTGGGTTTCCCCTGGCACAGATTGCTGATGTGCTGCCCTCCTCTTGCTTGCTGTCGGACCCCTGTTGTATCTTGCTCCAAGCAATGTTATACTAAGTTGTCTCTGTGGACCTGTTGCTACTTGTCTGCTCTGTTGGGCAGTGAAAATGTTGGCTGGGAAACCCTCCAAGTGCTGACCACTCCGCAGGGCACAAGACTAATGCCTGGCTGGCACACAGATGAATCACCTCTCAGCCCAGGTCCTGTGTGCAGGTTGCAACCTCACGGCCTGTGTCCCCATAGATCTTAAACTCGGTTTATCTCAGGTACCTGGTCCTGCTTGCCTAGTCCAAGCAGCAGCAAAGATGGCTTTGAGGAGTGCAGGATACCCTGCAGGGCACATAACCCATGCCTGGCTGGCACACAGGAACCACTGCTCTGCCCATTTCCTGTGTGCAGGTCGCTGCCTGGTGGCCTGCCTCCAGAGATCTTAAACTTGGGATATCTGGGAACCTGGGTCAGAGCAGCAGCAAAGATGGCGGTTACAGGGAGTGCAGGATACCCCACAGGGCATAGAACCCAGCCTGGCTGGTACACAGGAACTGCTGCTCTGCATAGCTCCTGTGCACAGGTTGCTGCCTGGAGGCCTGCATTCCCAGAAATCTTAAACTTGGGATATCTCATGTACCCCATTTGTTAATAGGGTTATTTGGCTCTCTGGATTCTACCTTCTTGAGTTCGTTGTATATCTTGGGTATTAGCCCTCCGTCAGATGTAGGTTTGCTAAAGATCTTTTCCTAATTTGTTGGTTGCTGTTTTTTCCTTTTGACAGTGTCCTTTGCCTTACAGAAGCTTTGTAATTTTATGACGTCCCATTTGCCAATTCTTGATCTTAGAGCATAAGCTATTGGTGTTCTGTTCAGGAAACTTTCCCCTGTGCCCATGTGCTCCAGTCTCTTCCCCAATATCTTTTCTATTAGTTTCAGTGTGTCTGGTTTTATCTGGAGGTCCTTGATCAACTTGGACTTGAGCTTAGGACATGGAGATAAGAGTGGATCAATTCTCATTCTTCTGTATGCTGACCTGCAGTTGAACAAGCACCATTTGATGAAAAGGCTATCTATTTTCCGTTGGATGGTTGTAGCTCCTTTGTCAAAGATCAAGTGACCATAATCTTGTGGGTTCATTTCTGGGTCTTCAATTTTATTCCATTGATCTACTTGCCTGTCACTGTACCAATACCATGCCTTTTTTTCTTAAACACTATTGCTCTGCACTACTGTTTGAGGTCTGTGATACTGATTCCCCCAGAAGTACTTTTACTGTTGAGGAGAGTTTTAGCTATCCTGGATTTTTTGTTATTCCAGATGAATTTGAGAATTTATCTTTCTAACTCTATGAAAAACTGAGTTGGTATTTTGATGAAGATTACATTGCATTTGTATATTGCTTTTGGCAAGATGGCCATTTTTACTATATTAATCCTTCCAATCCAAGAGCACGGAAGATTTTTCCATCTTCTGAGGTCTTCTTCGATTTCTTTCTTCAAAGACTTGAAGCTCCTGTCGTACAGATCTTTCACTTGTTTGGTTAGAGTCACACCAAGATACTTTATATTGCTTGTGGCTATTGTGAAGGGTGTCATTTCCCTAATTGCTTTCTCAGCCTGTTTATCCTTTGAGTATAAGAAGGCTACTGATTTGCTTGAGGTGATTTTATATCCAGTCACTTTGCTGGAGTTGTTTATCAGCTGTTCTCTGGTGCAGTTTTTTGGGTCACTTAAGTATACTATCATATCATCTGCAAATAGTGATAATTTGCATTCTTCCTTTCCAATTTGTATCCCTTTGACATCCATTGGTTGTCTAATTGCTCTAACTAGAACTTCAATTACTATATTATATAAATATGGAGAGAGAGGGCAGCCTTGTGTAGACCCTGATTTTAGTGGGATTGCTTCAAGTTTCTCTCCCTTTAGTTTGATGTTGGCTACTGGTTTGCTGTCTGTTGCTTTTACTATGTTTAGGTATGGGTCTAGAATTCCTTTTCTTTCCATGACTTTTAGCATGAAAGGATGCTGAATTTTGTCAAATGATTTTTCAACATCTAATGAAATGACCATGTTTTTTTTCTTTGAGTTTGTTTATGTAATGGATTATATTGATGGATTTCCATATATTGAACCATCCCTGAATCCCTTGGATGAAGCCTATTTGATTGAGGTGAATGACCATTTTGATGTGCTGTTGGATTCCATTGGCAAGAAATTTATTGAGTATTTTTGCATCAATATTCATAAGGGAAATTTGTCTGAAGTTCTCTTTCCCTGTTGGATCTTTGTGTTGTTTTGGAATCAGTGAAACTGTAGCTTCACAGAACGAGTTGGGTAGTGTTCCTTCTATTTCTATTTTGTGGAATAGTTTGAAGAGTATTGGTGTTTGGTCTTCTTTGTAGGTCTGCTAGAATTCTGCACTAAAACCATCTGGTCCTGTGCTTGTTTTGGTTGGGAGCCTGTCAATTACCACTTCTATTTCTTTAGCGGTTATGGGACTCTTTATAAGGTCTATCTGATCCTGATGAAACCTTGGTAGTTCATATCTGTCTATGAAATTGTCCATTTCCTCCAGATTTTCCAGTTGTGTTGAGTATAGCCTTTTGCAATCAGATCTCATAATTTTTTGAATTTCCTCAGTTTCTGTTGTTATTTCTCCCTTTTCATTTCTGATTTTGTTGATTTGGATACTGTCTCTGTGCCCTTTGGTTATTCTGGCTAAAGGTTTATCTATCTTGTTGATTTTCTCAAAAACTAGCTCCTGGTTTTGTTGATTTTTTTGTATAGTTCTTTTTGTTTCTACTTGGTTGATTTCAGCCCTGAGTTTAATGATTTCCTGCCTTCTACTCCTCTTGGTTATATTAGCTTCTTTGTATTTTAAAGCTTTCAGGTGTGCTATTAAGCTGCTAGTGTATGCTCTCTCCCTCTTCTTTTTGGGGGCACTCAGAGCTATGAGTTTTCTTCTTAGCACTGCTTTCATTGTGCCCCATAAATTTGTGTATGTTGTGCCTTCATTTTCATTAAATTCTTAAAAGGGTTTGATTTCTTTCCTTATTTCTTCCTTGACTAAGATATGATTGAGTAGAGCATTGTTCAGTTTCCATGTGTATGTGTGCTTTCTGTTGTTTTTGTTGCTATTGAAGACCACCTTTACTCCACAGTGATCTGATAGGAGGCATGGGATTAGTTTTATCTTCTTGTACCTGTTCAGGTCTGTTTTGTGATTAATTATATGCTTAGTTTTGGAGAAGTTATCATGAGGTACTGATAAGAAGGCATATTCTTTTGATTTAGGATGAAATGTTCTATAGATATCTATTAAGTCCATTTGTTCCAAAACTTCCATTAGTTTCACTGTCTCTTTTTAGTTTGTGTTTCCCTTATCTGCACGTTAATGAGAGTGGGGTGTTGAAGTCACCCACAATTATTGTTTGGGGTGTGCTGTGTGCTTTGAGCTTTAGTAAAGTTTCCTTTAAGAATGCGGGTGCCCTTGTATTTGGAGCATAGTTGCTCAGAATTTAGAGTTCTTCCTGGTAGATTTTTCCTTTAATGAGTAAGAAGTGTCCTTCTGTGTTTTTTTTCCATGACTTTTGGTTGAAAGTCTATTTTATTCGATATTATAATGGGTACTCCTGCCTGTTTCCTGGGACCATTTGCTTGGAAAACATTTTCAGCCTGAGGAAGTGTTTGTCTTTGATACTTAGATGCCTTTTTCTGTATGCTATGGAACAAAATGTTGGGTCTTGTTTATGTGTCAAGTCTGTTAGTCTATGTCTTTTTATTCAGGAATTGAGTCCATTGATGTTAAGAGATATTAAGGAATATTGATTGTTGCTTCCTGCTATTTTTGATGTAATTTTTATGTTTGTGTAGTTATCTTCTTTTGGGTTTGTTGAACAAAGATTAAGTTCTTGCTTTTTTCTGGTGTGTAGTTTCCCTCCTTTTGTTGGTGTTTTCCATTCATTATCCTTTGAAGGACTGGATTTGTGGAAAAATTCTGTGTAAATTTGTTTTTGGAACAACACAAACAACAAGGTGTTCATGGAATACCTTGGTTTCTCCATCTATGGTATGTTGGAGACAATGCCTAAAATTAAGGGGCTGGAGTGCTACCATCCCAGACCACTCTGGTCTCGGATTTCAAAATTTTTCTAAAAGGCCATTGCTCCACCTGCACTCCAGGCTGATAAAATTAATTGGAAAAATGATGATGCTGTCTGGATTGATCAGTGGCCTTTTTCATCCCAAAAATTATCTGCAGCCTTAGAGTTGGTGCAGGAACAATTAGCTGCAGGACATATTGAACCATCAGTTTCCCCTTGGAATACCCCCATCTTTGTTATTCAGAAAAAGTCAGGGAAATGGTGTCTATTACAAGACCTCCTTGCTATCAATAAAACTATGGTCCCTATGGGGGACTTGCAACCTGGTTTGCCTTCTCCTATTGCTATCTCCATTATTTTAAGAATGTTATTGATTTAAACGATTGCTTTCTCACCATTCCCCTTCATCCTGATGACTGTAAGCGCTTTGCTTTTAGCCTTCCCATTGTTAATTATGTAGGTCCTGCCTCACCTTTTCAGTGGAAAGTCCTCCCTCAGGGAATGATTAATAGTCCCACACTTTGTCAGAAATATGTTGCCCAGGTTGTTGATCATTTTAGGATTCATTATCCTGATATTTATCTTATTCATTACATGGATGATGTTCTCTTAGCTGGACCCCAAGAGCATGCTCTATACCAAATTACTCAACAATTAATTGCTGCCCTCCAACATCAAGGGCTGCAGTTCTCTCCAGAAAAAGTCCAAATGCACCCCCCTCAATTGTTCTTAGGGTTTGAGTTATTTCCCAACAAGGTAGTCTCTCAAAAGGGAGATCAGATCAGAAGGGATTCTCTTTCCAACCTTAATGATTTTCAAAAATTATAAGGAGATATTAATTGGCTACGCCCCTACCTTAAGCTTACCACTGTAGAGCTTAGACCTCTCTTTGATATCCTAAAAGGCGACTCAGATCCCTTATCTCCATGCATCCTTACTCCTGATGCCAGGCATGCATTGGCCTTAGTGGAAGAAGCTATTAAGAGGCAGCATGTTTTCTATTTCTCCCCATGTAAACCCTTATATTTTATTGTTTTTCCCACCTCATTTTCACCCACTGGACCTTTTTGGAAAGATGCACCTCTTCATTGGATTCATTTACCTGCTTCTCCTCCCAAAGTTCTCCCTACGTATCCATTTTTAGTGTCCCAACTTATAAAATCTGGAAGAGAGCAATCTCAAACTTTTTGGTTGAGACCCTGAGAAACTTATCATCCCATATAGTTCCTCACAGGTACAATGGCTTGCTCAAAATAATGATGAATGGGCTATTAGCTGTGTTTCTTTTCAGGGACATATTAATAATCAATATCCTCCAGATAAATTAATTCAATTCTTCTTTAAGACACCCATAATTTTCCCAAGGCTAACAAAACAAAATCCCATAGAAGGAGCTGCCTTGGTTTTTACTGATGGTTCGTCCTCAGGTGTAGCAGCATCTATAGATGGCAAAATTTTCCATTCCCATACCTCTGAATTCTCTGCTCAAATTATTGAATTATTAGCCATTATTAAGGTTTTTCAAGTGCTGTCCCAATGAGCCTTTAATCTTTCTACAGATAGTTCTTATATTGCTCTTTCTGTCCCTTGCTTAGAAACCTCTCCTTATATTTGCCCTAATACCTATGTAGCTCCCCTCTTCGCTACCCTCCAAAGTCTAATTCTTGATCGCAGTTGCCCCTTCTTTATTGGTCACATTCGAGCACATTCAGTTTTGCTTGGTCCCCTGTCTCAGGGTATTGATGTTGTTGATTGTGCCATACAGCTTGTTGCTCTATCTCAGCCAACTGTATCCCCATTAACATTGGCACAGGAAGCTCATGCTCTCCACCATCTCAATTCCCAAACCTTGTGCCTTAAATATGCCATAACCAGAGAACAAGCTAGAGAAATAGTTCACAATTGGAGGGGATGTCTTACCCACCTGCCTGAACCACATGTGGGAATCAATCCACGGGGACTGATCCCTGGAGAAATCTGGCAGATGGATGTTACACATTTGCCTTCATTTGGAAGATTAAAATATATTCATGTTTCTATTGATACATTTAGTGGCTTTATTTATGCCACCCTTCAAACTCGAGAAGCTACTAAACACTTTATTGGCCATGTCCTCTCTTGTTTAACCGCCTTGCCTCACCCTAAGATAATAAAAACAGATAACGGTCCTGGGCATACCAGCACAGCCTTCAAACATTTTTGTTCACAGACGAACATCAAGCATATCACTGGTATTCCATATAAGCCCCATGGACAAGGTATTGTTGAAAAAGCACACCAAACTCTCAAGAATATGATCTCCAAATTACAAAATTGTGGGGGAGTTCTTTATCCCACCTCTGGTAATCAGAAAAATTTGCTTAACCAAGCACTCCTTGTTTTAAATTTTCTTACACTGGACAATGAAGGAAGATCTGCAGCAGATAGGTTGTGGCATCCTTCTATGTCCCAAAATTATGCTCATGTCATGTGGAAAGATCCCCTAACTAACAAATGACAGGGCCTAGACCCTGTCCTCATTTGGGGAAAAGGACATGCCTGCATATATGACAATCAAGCAGGCAATGCTAGATGGCTGCCAGACAGATTAGTAAAATTATATAATCCACCCAGGGACTCCCCTGAGAAGGCTTCTAATTGTGCTTAATTTAAGAAAAGAAGAAAGATGTTCCCTCCATGGATGTTCCTGTGCCTCCCAGCCAGGAATGCCGCCTCTCCATATCAGAAGTGGTCCTGCAAAATAGGAGAGGACTGGACCTCCTCTTCCTCCAACAGGGAGGACTGTGTGCCACTCTTAAAGAGGAATGCTGTTTCTACACAGACAAAACAGGGTTAGTTGAAGATAGTCTACAAAAAATCAAAGACAGTTTAGAAAGGAGAAAGAGAGAAAAAGAACAAAAAGAATCTTGGTATCAAAATTGGTTTTCCACTTCTCCATGGCTTTCTACCTTACTCCCCAGCTTATTGAGCCCCTTGATCGGATTTCTCCTGCTCATTTCTTTTGGCCCCTGCGCCTTTCAAAAGCTAACTTGTTTCGTTAAGTCACAGGTGGATTCAGCCTTTGCCAACAAGCCAATATCGGTTCATTATCATTGCTTGGAGATGCGAGATGGAGATCCTTCTGCCTATGAGGAGCCAATAGGTGCCCCTTCTGCTGGCCTAGATTTTTCAGTCCTGGCCACAGTGCTCAACACTCCCTGGTATAACAAGCTATGGAGACGCCAATGACAGGAAATAGCATGATGCCATATGCCAGGTGCACACCTTTAAGGCTGTAGAGTGGCTCCAGGAAGGAAAGTAGCATGAGGCCATGATCCAGGGGCCCTCTCTCAGGAGTGCTGGGCATAGCCCAGAGACCCAGTCTGGGAGATCTGGACATGGATGTACCTCATGTAGCCTAAGACAGAGGCTCTACCCACATACACGTATGTACAAAGGTGCTGTCTGTGGATGCACATCGTGTAGCCTAAATCAGGCTTTCCATCAGTTATACAAAATAGGGGGAAATGTTGGAGACAATGCCTAAAATTAAGGGGCTGGAGTGCTACCATCTTATAGGTGCTCCTAAGTCACGTATGCAATGGATTCAGCACTCTTCCCCACCCGCTGTTCCAGGAACTAGCTAAACAGTAAGCTGACTAAATATTTACTCACCGGAGCCTCATACAGGAACTAGCTAGTCAGTAAACTGACCTTTGCCCAACCTTTCTTACCCTCGCATTCTGAGGATATTTCACCTGATTGTTTCAGACTTATCACCCTTCCCCATTCCCTCACCTTACTGCTTAAAACCCCCTGCCTTTGTTACAATAAACAGACCTTGACAAGGATTCTGCTTGGTCCTGCTCTCCTATCTGGCCTGTTCTTTCAGGCCGGATCCTCCTCTGACCCACGGATAACTGAGTTCCCCGGGATGGGACAATGGTAGTTGAGAATTTTGCTGGATATATCAGTCTGTGTTGGCATTTGTGTTCCCCTAGGGTCTGTATGAGATCTGCCCAGACTCTTCTGGGTTTCATATTCTCTTGTGAGAAGTCTGGTGTAATTCTGATAGGTCTACCTTTATATGTCATTTGACCTTTTTCTCTTACTGCCTTTAATATTCTTTGTTTGTTTAGTACATTTAGGGTTTTGGTTATTATGTGATGGGATTTCTGTTCTGGTCCAGTCTGTTTGGAGTTCTGTAGGCTCCTTGTATGTTCATGGGCATCTCTTTCTTTAGGGAAGTTTTCTTCTATAATTTTTGTTGAAGACATTTATGAGCCCTTTAAGTTGGAAATCTTCACTCTCTTCTATGCCTATAATCCTTAGGTTTGGCCTTCTCATTTTGTCCTGCATTTCCTGGATGTTTTGGGCCAGGAGCTTTTTGCATTTTTCATTTTCTTTGACTGTTGTTTCAATGCTTTATATGGTATCTTCTGCATCTGAGATTCTCTCTTCTATCTCTTATATTCTGTTGTTGATGCTTGGATTCATGACTTCTGTCTTCTTTCCTAGGTTTTCTATATCCCAAGTTGTCTCCTTTGTGATTTCATTATTATTTCTACCTCCTTCTTTAGATCCTGGATGCCTTTGTTCAATTACTTTACCTGTATTGTGTTTTCTTTTAGTTCTTCAAGGGCCTCTTCCTGTTTATTAGCATTCTCCTGTATTTCTTCAAGGGAGTTATTTATGTTCTTTTTGAAGCCCTTCATCACCTTTATGACCTGTGATTTTTAAGTCCAACTCTTGCTTTCCTGGTGTGTTGGGATATCCACAACTTGCTGTTGTGGGAGAATTCGGTTCGGTTGGTGCCATATCGCCTTGACTTCTGTTAGCAATGTTCCTACATTTGCCTTCTGCTGTCTCATTATCTCTGGTGTTAGTTGGTCCTGCTGTCACTAGTTGGTGCTTACCCCTCTTGTTTGCCTGCAAGCCTATCTCAGCAACCCTGAATGACCTGATTTTCCTTGGCACAAATTGCTGTGGTGCTGCTGAGCTCCTGGGTAATGAATGTGGGTGCCCTTGCATTTGGAGCATAGATATTCAGAATTGAGAGTTCTTTTTGGTAGATTTTTTTCTTTGATGAGTATGAAGTGTTCTTCCTTATCTTTTTTGATGACTTTTGATTGAAAGTCAATTTTATCTGATATTAGAATGGCTACTTCAGGTGGGGGATCCTGCACTGCCAGCCACCACAGCCTTCTTTGCTGCTGCTTATATTGGACAGGACAAACAGACCAGGTACCTGAGTTATCCCGAGTTTAAGATCTCTCGGGACTCAAGCTGCCAGGCAGATATCTGCACACAGGAGGTAGGCAGAGCAGCAGTTCCTGTGTGCCAGCCAGGTGTGGGTTCTGGGCCCTGCAGGATATCCTGCACTGCCCACTGCCACCGCATTCTTTGCTGCTGCTTGGACTGGACAAACAGACCAGGTATCCTGAGTTATCCCGAGTTTAAGATCTCTGGGGACTCAGGCTGCCAGGCTGCGACCTGCACGCAGGATCTGGGCAGGGAGGTGGTTCATCTGTGTGCCAGCCAGGCCTGGGTCTTGTGCCCTGCAGGGTAGTCAGCACTTGGAGGGGCTCCCAGCCACCATCTTCACTCCCTGACAGAACAGACAAGCAGCATCAGGTCCACAGGGACAACCAGGTATGACATTTCTTGGAGCAAGATACACCAGGGGTCCAACAGCACCCAAGAGGAGAGCAGCACATCAGCAATCTGTGCCAGGGGAAAGCCAGCCATCCAGTGGTGGGAAAATAGCCTTACAGGCCCACAGGGGGTTCAAGCAGCAGCCAGCGACTACAGTACCAACTAACGCCAGAGATAACCAGATAGCAAAAGGCAAACGTAGGAATGTTACTAACAGAGATCAAGGCAATGTGACAACATCCGAGCCAAATTCTCCAACAGCAGTAAGTCCTGAATACCCTAACACACCAGAAAAACAAGATGTACTGCTAGAGGAACACAAGAAGGACATAAATAAATCTCTTAAAGAAATACAGGAGACAATAGATCAAAAGTTAGAAGCCCTTACAAGGCAAACACAAAAATCAGTTAAAGAACTTCAGGAGAAAATG
>BDUI01000052.1:498250-516766 GCA_002335545.1 Apodemus speciosus | reverse complement strand
TATATATATATTGTTTAGTGCATTTGGTGATTATTATGTGACAGGAGGAATTGTTTTCTGGTCCAATCTATTTGGAGTTCTGTAGGCTTCTTGTATGTTCATGGGCATCTCTCTCTCTCTTTAGGTTAGGGAAGTTTCCTTCTATAATTTTGTTGACATTTACTGGCTGTTTAAGTTGGGTATCTTTACTCTGTTCTATACCTATAACCCTTAGGTTTGGTCTTCTCATTTTGTCCTGGATTTCCTGGATGTTTTAGTTTAGGAGCCTTTTGCTTTTTGTGTATTCTTTGACTATTGTGTCACTGCTTTCTGTGGAATCTTTTGCATCTAAGATTCCCTTCTCTATCTTTTGTATTCTGTTGTTGATGCTTGCATCCATGACTCCTGACTTCTTTCCTAGGTTTTCTAGGTCCAGATTTGTTTCCCTTTGTGATTTCTTTATTGTTTCTACATTCAGTTCTAGATCCTGGATAATTGTATTCAATTCTTTCACCTTTTTGGTTGTGCTTTCCTGTAATTCTCTAAGGGCTTCTACCCTATGTTCTCCTATATTTCTTTAAGGGAGTTATTTATATTCTTCTCGAATCCCTCTATCAGCATCATGAGCTGTGATTTTAAATCCAAATTTTGCTTTTCTGGTGTGTTGGGGGTATGTAGGACTTAGTGTTGTGGAGAATTGAGTTTGGATTGTGCCATGCTGCCTTGGTTTCTCTTGGTAACATTCCTACATTTGCATTTTGCCATCTGTCGTTAGTTGGTCCTGCTGCCTCTGGCTGGTGCTTGTCCCTCCTGTGGGCCTCCAAACCTGTCTCAGCACCCCTGGGTGACCGGCTCTCCCCTTGCACGGAGTACTATGGCTCAGCCCAGCTCCTACAGGTGGAGCCCAGACTGATCCTGTCCCAGCTGCCAGGCCACTCCTATGCTCCCACCCTACGTACCCACCTGCTCAGGTACCAGAGACAAGTTGGCAGCCTCACCTCCAAATCTGAGAGTCAAATCCTCCTATCATTTTCTTATGGTTGTTTTGGTGGTCTTTTCCTTCTGATTTAGGTATGTTGAATTATTCAGGACTTGCTGTGGTACAGTAGCTTGGCTCTGGTGGTAACTTATTGAGTTGGCTATTAATTATTTTTATTCCTCCATTAAGAAATCTGGATTTGGGCTAAATATGGGTCTAGGTGCTAATTTCTGGGTTTATCTTGTCTAAGTGGAAGGGTTCTGTTTTCTTTTTGGATTTTCAGAGTTTGTTTTGGCTTACGGTCACATGTTTTAATGGCCTTCTAGGTTGGTATATTCGCGGGGGAATGCTTATTGGTGTTGATGTTGCAGATTGGGGGAAGGACTATCAGGGGGAAATTGTCTTCAGCATCCTTAGGAGGTATGGGCAAATGGGAGTGGTAGCAGCAGCTGTTGTTTTATTGGAGCACTAGAGGTAACCCTGAGAATTGGATCTTGGGTGATAGAGTAGGGGAGGTCTGTGGGCAGCCTGCAAGATCTCCTGGTAGATGTGGCCTATGGTTAAGCAAGGTATCACAATAGTGATGAGGGAAGAGGAGTGGGTAATAGTCTGTGGAATCCACAGGAATCTTCTAGAGTGGGGAGGGGAATCTTCAGGTGATATTCTGTTCCAGCTTTAGGGGCAACCAAAAGAACTATGTCTGTGGTAATAGACAGAGTCAGGGAGGTAGATGGGCTGCCTATCTCATTCTTTAGCAGGCATGGCCTGTGGTTGATCAGGACCCCAGTTGTATTTTAATGATTCAAAAGTTTCTGAACATTTACAGGTCTAGATGCCACATAACATTTACGGAGAAGAGGAACTTCATAAGTACTGACAGTAATATAGATCCTAACTCCTCTCTCCAAATCCTGATTCTTCCTCTTTGGGTGGACTGTTGAGACTATGAGGGTCAGACACTGTCCAGGATTCAGGAGTTAGCTAAATTGAAGTGAGTCATTTTGTGTGTTGTCAGTTCCCAGGTGACCAACTGCCAGGCACCTCACAGAGAAAACCATTAAGAAGGTTATTTGGTTTACTGACCTAGAGGATTGATGATTCATTGTCACAATATAGCTTGTCCTTGCTGTTTGGAGATGTGCAAAAACCTTACCAGCAAGAGGGTCTTATGGATCGTTTCCTCTAGTAATGCAATTCCAATGGGAAAATAACTCTGCATTGAAGGGAAATCACATAATGGGGTTTTGATTAAAAGATTCAAGAATTATATCAAACCAAACTTGCCACCACAGAGCCAAATAACCTCATTGTAATTGCTGGGTGTGTGGTGTGTGTGTGTGTGTGTGTGTGTGTGTGTGTGTGTGTGTGTGTGTGCGCGCGCGCGCGCGTGTGTAAAATATCAAATGAGCAGAGAGCTCTGAGTTCAATAGCTTTCAAACAAAATGTTAACTTGTTTTGCCTAAAAAGAGTTACATTATTGTAAATTCCCACCAGGGCATTCAGTTGGACATTAGTTGGAAGGACAGCTCTGTATGAAGCAATTATCAAATCTGTATGCTCTACAGTTGCTTCTAACATGATTAGTTATGTTAGAACCAGTTGGAGAAACTCTAATCTAGTCTTCTCTGTTGAAGACCTTCTACATTTCTACATGGGCCTCATCTAACATCTCCTAATCATTCTTCTGAAAGATTCATACTTCATTCTACACAACATCGGCTGATGCACAATAGCTGCTGATCACTATAGTCTCCACCTGCTTCTTACTTTAAAATAATTCAGACTATTCCTGCCAAAAAATAAGAAAGAAAGAAATATCTCTCAAGGCCAACCACTAAAATAAGCCAATTGACTAATTTGATTATAGCCTCAAAACATAAATCAGAATATTATATTGTAATAAAGTTGTCAGAATCAAAGCCTCTTTGCTTTCTTTTATCACATAGGCAATAACATTTGAAATCTGGAGGGCCCAGCCTAGCATTATCAACTCCATCTTATGTTAAGATTGTCCCCAGGTTCAACTCAGTTACTGGAAAAATTACAGCTTGCTCCAGGAACTAAGACACCCCTATCAACAGCCATAACTTTCCTAACAACAGCTATTTCACCCTTAGAAACATCCAATCAGCTCCTTAGAGGAAAATACAAAATGTTCCAGATGTTTTGAAATAGATTACTCAAGTTAACCTATCCTGTAACTGCTAAGGTAGGGAACGCTGCTTACCTTGCTAAAGCCGTGATAAAAAGGCAAAACTTTACAAGCTCTGGATCTTCCACACCCATCCACTGAATTGGAGAGGTTGGATGAGTGAAGCTTAAGCTTGAAAGAAGGCTCTGCTTTTTTTCCTGGTGGTCTCTGGTGGTCTATGGGGAGTTCACAGTCTGGGCATAACAAAATCTACTTGCCTTTCATTTTATTTCTAAAATCTATGAGATTTTTCATTGATTTGTTTGCTTATTCACTTTACATCATACCCCACCTCCTACCTATGCTCCCAGTCCCATCCTTACAAACCCCTCTTCCATTTCCCCTCCTCTTCTCATCAGAGAAGGGAAAGCCCCGCATGGGTACCAGCCCTCACAGGCACATCAAGGCCCAGCAGAACTAAGGATATCCTCTCTTATGGAGGTCAGACAAGGCAGTCCAGCTAGGGGAAGGGAATTTAAAGGCAGGCAACAGAATCAGAGACAGTCTCTACTCCAATTGGCATGAAAATCACATGAAGACAAAGCTGTATATCTGCTACAAATGTATATGATGCCAGTCCATGCATGCTCTTTGCTTGGTGGTTCAGTCTCTGTAAATTCCTATGTGCCCAAGTTAATTGACTCTGTAGGTATTCTTATGGTGTCCTTGACCTCTCCATTTCCCTCAATCTTATCCTCCACTCTTTCACAAGACTCCATGAAAGCTCTGCCTAATATTTGACTGTGAGTCTCTGCATCTGTTTCCATCACTTGCTGGATATAGCCTCTCAGAAGACAATTATACTTGGTTGCTATCTGCAAGCATAATAGAGTATCATAAATAGTCAGGGGTTTGCTCCCTCCAGTGGGATTTGTTTCCAGTTGGGCCAGTCATTGACTGTCCATTTTTTTCAATCTCTGCTCCATCGTTATCCCTGCACATCTTGTTGTCAGGACAAATTTGGAGACGAAGGTTTTGTATGTGGGCTGGTTTCCCCATTGAAGTTATTGGCAGGTCACATCCACTGGAAGTCCAGCCTGGCTACAAGAAGTGGCCCCTTCAGTCTCCATACCCCTAGTTGTTACAAGCCTCAGCTAGGGCATCCTCATTTATTTCAGGGACCATTCTCTATCCTAGACCTCTGACTCATCCCAGAGATGCTTCCCCCACTACTTTCCATTCTCTCTCAGAGCCCTCTCTTGCACTATCACCTAAATCTCTCATTTTAAGAGATAAAGTCCTGGGAATTTTAGGAATGACTAACCAGATAATAAAGGATCATATTTGTGGTATATCCAGTAAAATATCTAAGATATATCAAATTTAATTAATGAAGAAAGTATTTTAGTTAAAGAAGGTGTGTTATAATTGCTAGTAGTTTTAAATTTTGGATATAGATATAAATACTAAACTGTTTTAACAATTTAGAAAATTATGACATGTAATGAAAACGGTTGTTTATTTATTTGAAATAGGAGAAAGACATTCCTCAAGTGGTTTCCATTCTTTTTCAAATGAAACTGCATATGTCTTGGGAGAGGAGGTGGAAGAAGGAGAAAAGACAAGAAAAGAAAATATTTTAAATTTGACTGCTACATCAAGGATCAAAAACATGAGCTATATATACTTCTTTCTAGACTGTCACAAATCTGAAAAGTAAGGTTGAGGCCTCATTAAGAACTGTCATAGCCCAGCAGTTGTGGTGCATGCCTTTAATCCCAGCACTTGGGAGGCAGATGCAGGCAGATTTCTGGGTTCAGGGCCAACCTAGCCCACAGAGTGAGTTCCAGGTCAGCCAGGGCTATACAGAGAAACCCTATCTTGAAAAATCTAACAATAAAAAATTTTTAAAAAAAGAACTTGTCCAACCTTGAACTTCCTGAACATATATGGCAGATGTGCTAATTGTTTTTCATGTGGGTCCCTAACAACTGGAGCACATACATCCCCAAAACTGTTATCTGTATGTGGGATATGTTCTTTTAGCTGGGCTGCCTTGTCTGGTCTCAATGGGAGAGGATGAGCCTTGCCTCATAGATTCTTGATGTGCCAGTGGGGAGATACCCAAGGGGGAACTCACCTGCTCAGAGGAGAAGGGAAGGGCAGATGGGGGAAAGATTATGGGGAGGGGGTGACTAGGAGGGCAGCAGTAAACAGAATGTAAAGTGAATAAATAAAAATAACAATAAAAAATTAAAACTAAGAACATGTTCAAGATTTAATGTTATACAATAATTGCAAGCAACATGTAGCTTACATAATTTTAACCATACGGATATGAAAACACTTGCTAATACAAAACTCCCCAAATTTCTTGCTTTCACGTTATTGAGAGATCTGATCTGATGAAGGCATTTTTTCCTTATAGACTTAGGCTACAGTGTCTGAAAGTTCAGGCCTCAAGTGTCTTCACTGTTAATATTGATTCTTTAATGAGATAAATAAGTTACTAAGCACTCATTCAGAAATGTGAAATCATGAAGCAATTTATAATTACTTATAATTGTGAATGTGGTTCATTAGCCCCTTCATTTCAGGTTATTTGGTGCTAAAATATGATCTTTCTCTAAACTGGGATGACCTGTGAGATTACCTAATTTTAAAATAGAAGAGGATGATCTGCACCTGGAGTGGACCCTGTGCCACAACTCTCCATATGCGATCCTACTAGGAGAGAGCTGATCTTCCAGGAGTGCTGACACACCTGTGAGCACAGGTGGAATCATCACTTCTACTCCTGCTCCAAGGGAATGGTCCAGAGCCCTCAGGACACAGGAAACCAGGGATCAGCCTGGGAGTAAATCCTTCCAGTTTCCATCTGCACCCAGAGCTGACAATGTACATCAGCTCTCCATACCCAAAATCATCCCAGAAAGAATTGGTCTCCCAGGACAATATAGGTTTACAGGAGGGACAAGCCACAGTCAGATACAGCAAGAATAGCTAGCAACATAGATAACCAGATGATGAGAGGCAAAGACAAGAACATAAGTAACAGAAACAAAGGCTACTTGGCATCATAAGAACGCAGTTCTCCCACCACAGCAAACCCTAGTTACTTCCAAGACAATGAAAAAGCAAGACTCTGATTTAAAATCACATCTGATGATGATAAAGGACTTTAAGAAGGACATAAATAACTCCCATAAAGAAATGCAGGAGAACACAGATAAACAGTTAGAAACCCTTAAAGAGGAAACACAAAAATCCCTTAAAGAATTACAGGAAATTACAACCAAACAGGTGAAGGAATTGAACAAAACCATCTAGGATCTAGAAATGGAAATAGAAGAAAATTAAAGAAATCAAAAATAGAGACAACAATAGAAAAAGAAAACCTAGGAAAGAGATCAGGAGTTATAGATGCAAGCATTAACAATAGAATGCAAGAGACAGAAGAGAGAATCTCAGGTGAAGAAAATACTGTAGAAAACAATGACATAACAGTCAAAGAAAATGCAAAATGCAAAAAGCTCCTAACCCAAAACATCCAGGAAGTCCAGAACACAATGAGAAGACCAAACCTAAAGATAATAGGTATAGAAAAGAGTAAAGATTCTCAACTTAAAGGGCCAGGAAATATCTTCAACAAAATTATAGAAGACAACTTCCTTAACCTAAAGAAAGAGATGCCTATAAACATATAAAAATTCCTACAGACGTCCAAATATGTTGGAACAGAAAAGAAATTCCTCCCACCACGTAATAGTGAAAGTACTAAATGGACAAAACAAAGAAAGTATATTTAACACAGTAAGAAAAAAGGCCAAATAAAATATAAAGGTAGACCTATCAGAATTACAGCAGACTTCTCACCAGAGACTATCAAAGCTAGAAGATCCTGCACAGATGTCATACAGACCCTAAGAGAACACAAATGTCAGCCCAGGCTACTATAACCAGTAAAACTTCCAAATTACCATAGATGGGAAAAACACGATATTCCATGACGAAACTGAACTTACACAATATCTTTCCACAAATCCAGCCCTACAAAGGATAATAGATGGAATACTTCAGCACAAGGAGTGAAACTACTCCCTAGAAAAAGCAAGAAAGTAATTGTTCAACAAACCCAAAAGAAAATAGCCACACAAACATAATTTTACCTCTAAAAAAATAAACAGCCAGCAAAAATCACTTTTCCTTAATATTTCTTAGTATCAATGTACTCAATCCCCCAATAATAAGACAATAATACATAGATTATCAGACTGGATTTGTAAAGAGGACTCAGCATTTTGCTGCATACACTAATACACCTTATTGACAAAGACAGACACTACCTCGGAGTAAAATGGTGGGAAAAAATCCAAGCAAATGGTCCCAAGAAACAAGCTGGAGTAGCAATTCTAATATCAAATAAAATTGACTTTTAACCAAAAGTTATCAAAAAGGATAAGGAAGGGCACTTTATACTCATCAAAGTAAAAATCAACCAAGATGAACTCTCAATTCTGAACATCTGTGCTCCAAAAGCAAGGGCAGCTGCTTTCATAAAAGAAAGTTTACTAAAGCTCAAAGCACACATTGCACCTAACACAATAATAGTGGGAGACTTCAACACCCAACTCTCATCAATGGACAGATCATGGAAACAGAAAATAAACAGAGACACAGTGAAACTAACAGAACTTATGGACTATATGTATTGAACAGATATCTATAAAACATTTCATCCTAAAACAAAAGAATATACATTCTTCTCAGCACCTTGTGGTACCTTGTCCAAAACTGACCATATAATTGGTCACAAAACAGGCCTCAACAGATAGAAGAAAATTGAAATAATCCCAGGCATCCTATCAGATTACCATGGACTAAGGCTGGTCTTCAATAACAACACAAACAACAGAAAGCCCACATACATATGGAAGCTCAACAACACTGTACTCAATGATAACTTGGTCAACAAAGAAAAAAAATTAAAGACTTTTTAGAATTTAATGAAAATGAAGGCAAAACATACCCAAACTTATGGGACACAATAAAAGCAGTGCTAAGAGGAAAACTCATAGCCCTGAGTGCTTCCAAAAAGAAACTGGAAAGAGCATAGACTAGCAGCTTAATAGCACACCTGGAAGCTCTGGAACAAAAAGAAGCAAATACACCCAAGAAGAGTAGATGGCAGGAATTAACCAAACTCAGGGCTGAAATTAACCAAATAGAAACCAAAAGAACTATAAAAAGAATCAACAAAACCAGGAGCTGGCTCTTTGAGAAAAATCAACAAGATAGCCTTTAACCAGACTAACCAGAGGGCACTGAGACAGTATACAAATTAACAAAATCAGAAATGAAAAGGGAAATATAACAACATAAACTGAGGATAATAAAAAATATCAAATCCTACTACAGAAGCCTATACTCAACACAACTGGAAAATCTGGATGAAATAGACAATTTCCTAGATAGATACCAAATATCAAAGTTAAGTCAGGATCAGATAAACCATCTAAACAGTCCTATAACCTCTAAAGAAATAGAAGCAGTCGTTGAATGTCTCCCAACCAAAATGAGCCTAGGACCAGATGGGGTTAGTGCAGAATTCTATCAAATCTTCAACGAAGACCTAATACCAATACTCTTCAAGCTATTCCACAAAATAGAAAAAGAAGAAACACTACCTAATTAGTTCTATGAAGCCACAGTTATGCTGATATCAAAACCACACAAAGACCCAACAAAGAAAGAGAACTTCAGACCAATTTCCCTTATGAATATCAACGCAAAAATTCTCAATAAAATTCTCACAAACCAAATCCAAGAACACATCAAAATGATCATTCACCATGATCAAGTAGGCTTCATTCTAGGAATGCAGGGATGGTTCAATACATGGAAATCCATCAATGTAATCCATTATATAAACAAACTCAAAGAAAAAAGCCATATGATAATTTATTAGATGCTGAAGAATCATTTGACAAAATTCAACATCTCTTGTTAAAAATCTTGGAAAGGTCAGGAATTCTAGGCCCATACCTCAACATAGTGAAAGTATTATCTAGCAACCCAGTAGCCAACATCAAACTAAATGGAGAGAAAATTGAAGCAATCCCACTAAAATCAGGGACTAGACAAAGCTACCTACTCTCTCCTTATCTATTCAATATAGTCCTCAAAGTTCTAGCTAGAACAATTAGACAACAAAAGGAGGTCAAAGGGATAGAAATTGGACAGGAATAAGTCAAACTATCATTATTTGCAGATGATATGATAGTATACTTGATCGTATTCTTAAGTGACCCCAAAAATTCCACCAGAGAACTCCTACAGCTGATAAACAACTTCAGCAAAGTGGCTGGATATAAAATTAACTCAAGCAAATCAGTAGCCTTTCTATACTCTAAGGATAAATGGGTTGAGAAAGAAATTAGGGAAATTATACCCTTGACTATAGTCACAAACAATATAAAGTATCTTGTTGTGACTCTAACCAAACAAGTAAAAGATCTGTATGACAAGAACTTGTAGTTTCTGAAGAAAGAAATCAAAGAAGACCTCAGAAGATGGAAAAATCTCCCATGCTCACAGATTGGCAGGATTCATATAGTAAAAATGGCCTTCTTGCCAATAGCAATCTAAAGATTCAATGCAATCCCCATAAAAATTCCAACTCAATTAGTTCTTCATAGAGTTAGAAAGAGCAATTTGCAAATTAATCTGGCATAGCAAAAAACCTAGGTTAGGGAAAACTGTTCTCAACAGTAAAAGAATGTCTGGCAGAATCATGGTCCCTGATTTCAAGCTGTTTCACAGAGCAATCGTGATAAAAAAAAAATGCATGGTATTGGTACAGTGACATGCAGGTTGATCAATGGTATAGAATTGACAACTCAGTAATGAACCCACAGACCTATGGTCACTTGATCTTTGGCAAAGGAGGTAAAACCACACAGTGGAAACAAGACAGCATTTTCAACAAATGGTGCAGGTTCAACTGGTATTCAACATGTAGAAGAATGCAAATTGATCCATTCTTATCTCCTTGTACAAAGCTAAAGTCCAAGGGGATCAAGAACCTCAACATAAAATCAGAAACACTGAATCTAATAGAAGAGAAAGTTGGTAAGAAACTCGTACACATGGGCACAGGGGAAATGTTCCTGAACAGAACACCAATGGCTTATGGTCTAAGATCAAGAATTGACAAATGATACCTCATAAAATTTCAAAGCTTCTGTTAAGCAAAGGACACTGTCAGTAGGACAAAATGGTAACCAACAGATTGTGAATATATCTTTACTGCATCTGATAGAGGGATAATATCCAATATGTACACAAAACTCAAGAAGTTAGATTCCAGAGAACCAAATAACCCTATTAAAAATGGGGTACAGAGCTAAACACAGAATTCTCAACTGAGGAAACTTGAATGCCTGAGAAGCACCTAAAGAAATGTTCAACATCCCTAGTCATCAGGGAAATGCAAATAAAAATGACCCTGAGATTCCACCTTATACCACTCAAATTGGCTAAGATGAAAAACTCAGGTGTCATCAGATGCTGGCGTGGATGTGGAGAAAGAGGAACACTCCTCCATTGTTGGGATTGCAAGCTGGTATAACCACTCTGGAAATTAGTCTGGCAGTTTCTCAGAAAATTAGACATAGTACTACCTGTGTACCCAGCTATACCACTCCTGGGCACAAACCCTGAAGATGCTCCAACATGAAATAAGGACACATACTCCACTATGTTCATAGCAGTAATATTTATAATAGCCAGAGGCTGGAAACAACCCAGATGTCCCTCAACAGAGAAATGGATGCAGAAAATGTGGTACATTTACAGAATGGAATACTACTTACCTATTAAAAACAATGACTTCATGAAACTTGCAGGCAAATGGATAGATCTTAAAAATATTATCATGAGTGAGGTAACTCAGTCACAAAGACCACACATGGTATATAGTCATTGATAAGCAGGTGACTTTAAGCAAAGAATATGGAATAAGCAGGATAAAACTCTTGGACCACATGAAGCTCAAGAGGAAGGAAGAACAGAGAGTGAATGCTTCAGTACTACTTGGAAGGGGGAACAATACAATCAAAGGAAGTAGAAAGTGGGAGGGACTTGGGAGGAAGAGAAGAGAGCAAGGGGAAAATAGAGGAAAAATCAGATATGGGAGGAGATGGAGGAGATTACAGAGGGTCAGGAATTGAATAGAGGTATGGGGGATGCAGTTCTGGAGGTAGCAACCAGAAAGTCCCAGATGCCAGGAAAGCAAGAGCCTCCCAGGACTCCAAGGGGATATTAGCTGAAATACCCCCACAAAAGGGAGGGAGAACCTGTCGAGACTATAACTAGAGTTTAGGCATGTACCTCCAGTTGAGGGTTGGCGCCACCTTCCCATCTCCAAAGTTTTAACTCAGAATTGCTCCTGTCTAATGGAAATATAGGGACGAAGAGTGAAGCAGAGACTGAAAGAAAGGCCATCCAGAAAATTCCGCACCTGGGGATCCATCCCATATGCAGACACTATTGAGGATGCCAAGAAGTGCTTGCTGACTGGAGTCTGATACAGCTGTCTCCTGAAAGGCTCTGCCAAATTCTGACATACAGATGAGAAGGCTTACAGCCATCCATTGGACTGAGCACAGGGACTCCAATGGAGGAGTTAGCAGAAGGACTAAAAATGCTGAAGGGGCCTTGGTCCTGTGAAGGGTTTGATGCTCCAGTGTAGAAAAATGCCATGGTGGTGAGGCTGGAGTGGGTAGGTGGGTGGTGGAGCATCCTCATAGAAGCAGGATAATGGGGGATGGGTTGGAGGTTTGCAGAGGGGAATCCGGGAAAGGGGGAAAGGGGATAACATTTGAAATGTAAATAAATAAAATACTATATATATATATATGAAAACATATTGAAAAAATAATCACAGGTGTCAGAGGGAGGGAGGGATCTGCGTGGGAGAGGAGAGGGTGTGGAGGAAAAGGGAAACATGATCATGTATGGGGTATGGGCAGGAGAGAAACCCAGAAGGGAATGAATGGAAATAAGCAGCCTAGGGGGGAAGGAGGTAGGTGGACCCTCTAGAAAGTACCATAGACCTGGGAGGTGAGAGGGTCTCAGAACTTAATGGGGATGACTTACCCAAAATGCCCACCAAAAGGGAAAGGGAACTTGAAGAGTCCAGTAGAACAATAGGGCCTCGAGTGGAGGAATGGGATTACCAACCCACAGTCAAATTTTCTGACCCAGAATTGTTTCTGTCTTGAGTGTACTACATATGTACACATAGTGTCTGGTGCACTGAGAGGCCAGAAAAGGGAACTGGGTTTCTGGAAACTGAAGGTTTTGAGCAGATATGTGACTCCTGGAAAATGATTCCATATTTTCTTCCAGAGTTAAGAGTTGTTCCTCTTAACTACTGAGCCATCTCTCCAGTCGCATTTTTTTATTTTAAATTGATATAATTTGTAAATTTAAATCTATACTAAAGAATAGATGATTTATTTTTCTTTATCCAATCTATACTCTCCAGCAACATAACTGTTTTTTTTTTGTTTTTCATTGATAATATTCCTAAGTGTCTTTAAAGGGTAACAGAAGTGTGAAGAACAGCTTAAAATGATACGAGTTGTGTACACTGTAATGAATTCATGCCTTGCTTGAATAAAGCTAACCCAGTATCTGACAACTTGTTTCAAGCTATAGCAGAGACCCAGTACTGGTATATCTTCTATTTTTATCTAAGCAGACTAAAATTTTAATTTATTTGAGTTCAAGATCTTTGCATTTTGAAATATTGGAAACTGTCTCAAACAGTTTAAAAAAATATTCTGCATATCAAACAAACCATTCTTGTGGTTCACCACCTTGGGCAAGATGCCAATTTGGAGTCAGTCTTCTGATCAGAGATTTAAAGTCCAGTTGCAAACTGGAACCTACACAGGGTGGTTTTCATAAAACATTGCCTATAAAATGTCCTCTCTTCCTTTAGAAACAGAATATGTGTCTCTTTTTAGACATCCAATGCCTATGAGGAAAATTGTAGTATTTTAGTGATTTCTGGAGGAACACTCATTGCAAAGACTTAACATTTGTTTTCTATACAGATAATAAGAGATACTAGAGATTTTTAGTCTCTGATCCTGTTTTAAATATTCATATTGCAATATTCTGGTGCAGGTAGTATATTGGGTAGGAAAGCTAGCCTTAGTGGGAGAGTTTTCCATTAAGTTGCACCAAGGGACTTCTTAATAAAACTCCTTTATTTTGATTTAAATCAATACATCTAATATGGTTTTCTACAAACATTATTTAAAGCATGATCATATAAATTGCAAGAGTAAGTTTTATCATATTGTGCCCTGATGTGTGATGGTGTGATGATCAGAACATATAAGATTAAAGTTACATTTACCTAAATAGGAATAAATATTATTTATGTACTGCAAGTTGTTCTGTGTGGTGGCATAGATCGCACTGTAAAGACAACAAAAGGGCTTGTGGGATTCCTCTTCATGTCAGAAACTCCTACCACTTATGTGCAGCTAGTGCTTTTTACTAGAATTGCTAGTTTACAGGAGCAATCTCTTTTACCAGATAGCACTTTCATCTGTAGTATCTCTTTTAATTTTTCCCAGTGAAACAGTTTTATTTAAAATCTATGTAGATCTTTCCGATATTATAAATATTTCTCATTGTTTGTCAAAACCATTTATAACTTGCATTTCAAAGTGGAGAAATTCTTATGCTATCACCATGAGGATTTTTTTTTTTTTTTGGTAGTGGTGACAGTTAAACCCATTTGCTCAGGTAAATGTTCTTCCAGCAGATTTCTTCTTTTCCTCTCACTATTGTAACAAACCAATATACATTCATCCAAATAAATGTCTTTCTTGGAAGAAGAAATTTTTTTCCTGTTCATCAGGAATCAAGTTTCAGGTAAGTTGTACATTTTGACCAACTCATCTGAAGTAAAACTCAAGCTTTACAGTTGTAAATACCACCACAAGCACAATCTGAGAAGCCGACCTTCTGTAGACCTACAAAACTCTTCTTGCCACAGGGTCCTTGTAGATGGTCAGTCAGCACCTTCCAAAACAGATGCCCCATTCATTACTGAGCTACAGTATGTGCACACTGATGCTGGAGTCTGGCTATGGCGCTCAGGCTAGTTCCTGCCTGTTCAAGGACTGTAGACCATGAATCTGACTCAATCTATAGTTTTAAAAAACCTCAAACGTAATCTACATAAACCTAATCAGACAAGTGCCACAGCTTGTTATTTTGCACTGAAAACTGTTATTTCTGAAGGAAGATGACTCTATTTGGCCTATTTCCCTACTCTTCTGCACCATCCTGATTATAGCAGCTTATTCAACATGCTTAGTTTTTCTTTTATTTGCAAACATGGTTGGGAATAAATAGAGCTAGAGAAACAGAGTGAACACTGCCTGCTGTATTCCTAACAGTTTGAATGTCTTGTGGTTGCTCCTTGTTTATCTTGTACTTTCATTTTCAATGTAAATAAGACAATTTTTTAATTAGAAAATAAAAATAATTCAAACAATAAAGCCAAGCTATTGGTTTAAGTATCTATTGCTTCATTATTGATAGGTGCATATATAAAATTACTAATAACTACCTACCAATGAAAAATTTCAAACATGCATTTGAATGTTAGCATTCTAGAATCAGTTATGGGTCTGCCACCACTGCTTACACTTCCAGTCAGGCCAGGTTTTAAAAAACATACAAACCCTTTGATTCAGAATCTTGAGAAAAAGCAATGATACATGCAAAACTTCAACTGAGTATGTCAGTCAAATTCCTCAGAGATGCAGTCAGGTACTCCGTTATCTACTATAGTGCTGCTTCAAAACAAACAAGTCATACATGAAAAGCTAAATTTAAGACTTTTGTTTGATTCTAAAAGGCTTAGCTAGAAATCCTGGCCCTTGGAAGGTAAAGAATAAGTGTAAAGCCCTGGGAAAAAAGGAACTGAGGTGATAGTCTTTATGGAACAAGTTTTCTTGGCCACTTACTGAGAGCTGGWGGGCAGTGAGGGTACTTGGGCAGAATGGTTTCTTTTCTTTTTTTTTTTTTTTWTTTTTTCTTTTTTTTTATTGGATATATTCTTTATTTACATTTCATTTCCCTTTTTCCTGGTTTCCCCGCCCCCCCAATGTCCCATATGTCTTTTCACCTCTCCCCCCCTATCCCCCCATTCACCCCTTCCCACATCCCTGTTTTTGTACTCTCCTACACTGCTGCAATGGGTCTTTCCAGAACCTGGGTCCACCCCTTCCCTCCTGTCGGACAGCATTTGGTAGGTGGATTGTGTCTTTGGTGTTCCAAGATTCTAGGTTAATATCCACTTATCAGTGAGTGCATGCCTTGGGTATTCTTTTGAGACTGGGTTACTTCACTCAGTATGATGCTCTCCAGCTCCATCCATTTSTCTAAGAATTTCATGAATTCATTGTTTCTAATGGCTGAATAGTACTCCATTGTGTATATATACCACATTTTTTTTCTTTTCTGATCCATATTAATGAACAGCTCCCTGGGGGAAAGTTGAGGAGCAGACAAAAACAGTGTAGACACAAGTAGTAATGCCCTGAAATTCAACATAGCCCTTTGCATTTTAAAACTCTTGGCCAAGGGGTTCTTCCAAAATGGTGTAATTAGTAGCCAAGTAATGTTCTGAATAAACTAGCACCACGGGAATGTAAATCTGAAGGCTAGGGGGACGTCTTCATATTTTGCATATCATGGGTACATAGAGTAAAGAAGAGACTACAGAAAGACTGAGTACTAATTAATCACATATTTTGAGACCACAAAATCTTGTAGCATATTTTTGCATTTAGAACCATAAATTAGGCTGCTAAGGGTAATCTCTGATGTAACTGAATTAGCCATGTCTTTATGATCATGCAGTTGTTCTGAATATTGCTTGGTTGTCCCAAATGTTAACTTGGACAGCATAGGACATCTAAATAGAAACTACACTCAATATAGCCTTTTCCCTACCCTTAGGCTTGTAATAAAATAAGAGTCTTAAATCTACAAAACTACTTTTTGACTTTTCTTCCCTGGGAAAACAAAGGAACACAGACCCAGATCTTTTCAGGGATGTTGAAGGTGCTAAGTGGCCACAATGACATGAGGTAAAGGAAATGAGGAGTGGCCCTATTTCCATTTCACACCTCAGATAAGAAAGAAATGAGTCTGCCAGGTTCTCCTTGTTAAAAGGAGAAGCACATTGGCCACAAGCTTATCACATGCACCTATCAGACTTTCAGATAACCCCCTGCCTGGGCACTGCCAGTCATTTTAATCGCTTTTAATGTTAATTCCTTGAGCCTAAGTTCAAGGAAAACCAGTAAGTTCTTGAGGCTTCCGCATTCCCTAGACACACCAATCATCCACAAAAACAAATTTTTCCTTTTGAAACAGTAGCCATGAAACCAATGAACAAAGGTTATATTATTTGAATAAAGCATAAGTCATTCTATATAGTAAATGACTATTAATACAAACAATTTAAGCAAGACTCCTATATGTTGGCTTCCCTGGGATTCCAGATTAAGCACTAGAAAAATTTCAACAGCTGTAAACTCTGGGGAAATAAAATAGGATCTTAACACATATATGAAAGTTGGTTTTTTTTCCACAAAGATATATTCATATACATTCATAGTTTAAGTGCCTTTTAACTAGGATGTGTTTTTCCTTTTGTGGAACTCTATAAAACTGAAGGGCCTCACAAACTCAACCAGTAACCACTCAACCACACAGCTTTGTGAGCACAATTTACCATACCTTTGGAACTATTATTGCTTCAGAATTCTACCTCTTTAACATTTTTACTAGTTCATTTATAGCTTTTGTTATTTGCAACAGGAAATGTCCTTTCCTATATGCTGTGCTACTTTATATGCATTACTTTTTCAAGTTTTTCCCTCTTTGTTTCTTAAATGCTTTTCAGAAGCAGATTCTCTCAGGAGCTAACCACCTACTTGAGTGAAGAGTATAAATACTTACTATTATTCTATGAGAGTCTATTCCTGGGACTCTGGGTATCTCATACTAGATTCATACCTAGTTTCTATGGGGAAGTTTTACATTTCTGATCATACTAATGTAACATATGTTAATAAATCCAACATATGCATTTCTTTCTCTTTTTTCTTTTGGTTTTCTGAGACAGGGTCTCATGTATCCTTCCAACTCATTACATAGCTGATCTTCCTGCCTCAACTTCCCAAATGCTGGGAGTTTACAGGCATCTATCACCACACCTGGCAGGATTTCTATCTCTAAAAATTATTTTAAAAAAGGAACAAAAAATTCAAATCAAAACAAAACAAAAATCCCCACAACTCTCCAGAATATGGTTCCTTCCAAGTTTCCTAGGCAGCTTTTAGAGGAATTCCATTTTAGTAGGAATTCCATTATACAGAATTTTTCAGAACAAAGCAACTACTTTATTTCTATATGGAAAGTAGAAAAAAGTAAAAGCTGTCAACGATTACCAAAGGAGAGGCCAACGTACTTCTTGTCAACCTCCATGGGCCCCACTGAGCTATCAGTTACATGACAAAGACTGGACTGAACACACAAGTCAGATGGGGAGCTGGGCAAAGCCAGAGTACAGGATCCTCCAAACTGCGGACAAGGTTCTGCACACATGCTGCAAACAGGAAAGGGAATGGCCAGAGCAAGCATTCTAAAAGAACCAGCACACCAGCACAGCATCTCAGACATGCAAAACAGAACATTATTTTCTGGACACAAAATAGGAAAAAAAAATGAGCCCAAGACATACAATGCAAAATCAATACAAGAACAAGCTAGCTTCACACCAAGAAAGCAAGACAAGCATGAACCCAGGCCTGGCCTTGAGGACTGCAGAGCTACAAAGGCAGCTATTTCTAGCTCCCCTGTGAGAGGCTTAACATTCCCTCAAGTACAATGTTTCTCAGTGTCAACCCACATTTCTGTTCAGACATTAGTTGTTTTGGCCTTTATCTCCTATCCCCAGGGAGACTATCATAGATTCATACACAAAAAAGTAAAGGTCTAGGATTTTCCACACTTTTTACACTACTGGTTATTATCAATATTTCCTCTTGAAGTTTACAATTATAATAAATTAATGCACTAACCCCTAACATGGCACTACAATATGCTATCAAGCACTACTGCTTACAAAACTATACGCATCTCAAAATGGAAGACATTGGTGATTTTGTTGTTCTTAAACAACTTGTAACACTTGTCCACAAGTATTAAAATATATATATATTTTATTGCACATATATATTGCATATATATATTGCACATATATATTGCACATACACACACACATATATATATGTGTGTATATATATATATATATATATAT
>BDUI01000052.1:461812-490670 GCA_002335545.1 Apodemus speciosus | reverse complement strand
ATGTGAGTATTTGCATACACATGTATACACATATCAGCACATATACATGCATAAAACTCTCTCTCTCTCTCTCTCTCTCTCTCTCTCTCTCTCTCACACACACACACACACACACACACACACACACACACACTAAAATAAGTATCAGAAGGAAACAGTAGTTGTGGAAATTTTTGAACAATAAAATTAGGAAGGGGTCTTTTTTGTCTTATGTTTTACTATACATTATATTATTTTCACCAATAAATACTATGTTTTCTTTTCAATCTCTGTTCCAATTGAAAAATGCTCTCTTATTAAAGTAACACTTAGCATGCAAAATGACTAAACATCTAGGCTTGTTTAAAATTGAATTTTGTCTAAAAAATTCAAACATTTAACAATTTGAGAGCCCAACATATGCCAAATTTATTGAGTAGACATCTAATTTGATATAATTGTCTGTAGTGAAGTTGATGTAGACAATCAAATGTCATCTGAATGTAGGCATCATTTCACCCTGTGGCCCAGGACATAAGCAATGCCCAATGACTAGCTTGGGTGTACCGGGAATGATGAAACATTCCCTCTGCTAAATTACAAAAGCATTTCACAACATTGGTCATTGTTCCATAGATTTCTCTGCTATGGATGAATCAACAAATCATCCAGTGCACAGTAGAGAACAGGCAAGCTCTAAGTCACTCACATTAGCATTGGTGTGTTGATGGAACATACTCATCACCGTCTGTCATGTTTGCTCCCTTGGCTTCTCAGAAAAGCTTTGAGGGATTGGTGTTATTTTGTGTTCACTTTACAATAAAAAAATCTTATTCTGCCTAAGGTTACATAAAGTTAGTAGTTAACAGAAAATAACACAATATTATAATGAAATATGTTATAGCAGTAACAGAATATATTCAATACAGTGCAGCAGAAAAAGCCACAGTTTCAAGTAACAATTAAATGATTAAATGATTATATACTGAACTATACTCTGTAACTAAGGAAGTACCTTGCCTGTTAGTATATTTTATAAGCAAATCTAAGATTTTCTTTTCTTGGATAACCTCCAGAGCAGGCTATGGGAGAAAGTCACAACAAATCCTAGCTATATAACCAGTTATTTTCTGCTTGACAAACTTATTACAGTGTGGAATTTACTGTTTTGCTTTGCCACAAAAGGAGCCCTAACCCAAGAACATAAGCAGTAGTGATAAATTTGTGAATTTGTTTGGTATAGGAGGTGAAACAGATGTTCATCGCCAGGGACATCAAAGATGAAACAATTACCATTTCAACAAATGGGTAGCTCTCCCAGATATAAATTTTTTTAAGAACTGGGCATTCATTATATTATACTGGAAAATCAGAGATGTTATATTTGTATGTGAAGTGCATGGAAATAATTAAAACAAATAATGAGGGTTTAACTTAACTGCTTTAAACTACTTTATGGTTTAGGTGCTAGGCATGTAACTCAGGTGGAGAGTGATTGCCTAGCATGCATGAAACCCTAGGTCTAATCTCCAGCACCAACTAAAACACAAAGTGAAGGGACACATTCTTGTATGAATTGTATTCCTAGCACTCTGAAGATGGAGTCAGGAGAATCAGAAGTTCAAAGTCATTCTCACTACATAGAGAGTTGGAGGCCATCCTGTGATATGTGAGACCCTGACTGAAATAAAATGAAACAAACAAGCAAGTTCCCTCAACATTAGCATACAGCACCAAATGTCATGACATATATTTGAATAACCTGGGGATATGGTCATTAATCCTTTGCTTTCTTACTGTCCCTCCAGGATGGATTCATTGATGCTGTTGCTTCAATGGGAATTCTGAAAGCATTTTGTTTTGTTTTTGTTTATTTGTTTTCAAGTGAAAGAAGATTGCTGGGGCAGAATTCTTTACCTAAGTGGCCATATCTTAGACCAAAGCAATTATTAATTTAACAATTTACCAATTACACTAGCTAGCTTCTTTTATCTGACAAATTCCAAGTGTAAATCACCCATGTGAGAAAAGACTGTTGCCATGCTTCCTAATTTCCTATTTTATGTATATCTCACAACTTTGAGAGGACATTTAGTACCTTAATTAATGACATATAGAATTGTGTTGTGAAATAGAAGTTAGACTCTCTATTGTTACGAACTACTATTCTGAACTTGGAATATTTTGTTCAAAACAGGCTGTATAGGACCATATCAGGATACAAAGTCTGTTGCGCTTTAAACTTTGGTTGTTCTCTCTTTCATGCTGAATTTAAATGTCATTAATTTTTAGTAAAAGCCCAATAGTTAAATATTTTGCAGTGTAGGATTTTTATTACATTAGTTTGAACCACTGTGCATGGTAAGATGGGATGATATATGCATTTCCCTCAAGATGTGCAACTTGGTTTCCTAGTGTATAAAAATCTAGAGCATAAACTATTACCATGAACAGTGTCAGGTGTCATACCAATTCTTTTACTTATGGTGACAGTATTTGAGGACAACAATCATTAAACTATTTTAAATGGTAGATTTTAGAGCTTGAAAATAGCTATGTGATCAGCCAAAGTATATTCTTGGAAAGAACAATGTTCTAGAAAACTCTAGAAAGATGACTTACATAAAAACAATGGTATTTCCCAATTCTGCAAGATTACAGAGCATATAGTTATTGACATGAGTAAACAAAATCACAATGGAATATTTAATTGTTGTATCTAGTGCTAACCATTTTGGTTAGATTTGAGAATTCTAGACAAAGAGTATTTATTTCCAAAGAAGTTTAGTTACGATAACTTCTCAACAATGACACATATTTTAGCACTTAATAAAGATGCTTTGTGTGATGAGAAAACAAATCTGCAATTAATTTTGGAAGCTTCTAATGAATCACTAAATTGAAATGTGAACCACTCCCCCTTTTTCTATGAGATCAAAATGTTCTGTGTGAGTGAAAATTATTTAAAAGAAACTGTTTGAGGTTGCATTGTCTATTTTTAGAAGCTATGCTAAATATTAAACCCCTGAAGAAAATATATTTAAAGTAGAAGAAAATAAATTTCTTTGTATTCAAATTCCTATTTTAAAGTTAGGAAAAGAATCATAAACCACTTTTATGACCTCTGTATAGAAAAAAACACTATAAAATAATTAAGCTAGAGGTGTGCAAACCATGAATCTACTTAAAGGGGTCTGGTGCTGCCAGAAGCTTTAAGAGGAAAGCTAATGGTGAGCAGGAACCTGATGAGGGTATAGGTCAATATGAGTATGAAGGGATGAATGGCAAGCTGAGTGGGGAAGTGGAAGGGATCAGGAAGGGGCTATATCTGAACATCACTGTGGCTAGACCAGAGGTTGATGTGATCTGAAATTGTGATTGTGGCTGAGATCAAATATCCAAATTTTTGTATTCTTTGTAATGAGATCAGATATAAATTCTGTAAATTAGCAATAAGATTAAATTTTGTGAAAGCCATTGTGCACATCTCAAATTTGGACACTTCCCTTCTATCATCTGTTTCAAGAATGGATGGTAAGAAAATATTTTGAATAATATTTTGAGTTCTGGTTTGGGTTGATTTCTGGTGCCATCTTACAAGTTTGTGAGTATAGAAACTCAGCAGGTTGATCCATGGGTGACAAATGGTGAGTGAAATAAAAAGAGTAATTTGAATATGTGAAGACTGGAAAGAGAAAGTCCGGTCAGAACTTCAGTAGACAGCTGTATGTAGTGGACAGTATTCAGTGGAGCTAGTCTGAAATGTATTGAATTTCAATTTGCTAGACATGTCAATCACAACTGAAGTTGTAAGTGACCTGAAACCTTGGTCTTTGCTACACTGAATCTCAGCCAGAAGAGAACAGCCTTAAATTGCATGTGATAGGACACTTTTCGTAGGCTATCTAGACTTAGATCCCAACTCTATCTTGCTAGGTCTATCTTCTAAGATGTTCCATGACATTGGGAAGATTAGTCATCATCACTTACTTCTTTCCTCTGTGAAATAAGAATAGTTTTAGTATGAAAGGGTTAACACAGGACTGGACTTTTAAAAGTTTTACATTTTATCCTTATATGTTTATTTGTTCGTTTGAGAGAGGGTCTCTCTACATAGGCCCGGCTGCCATGGAACTAACAGAAATCTGCCTGTCTCTTCCTCCTGAGTGCTGGGATTAAAGGTGTACACCACAACTCTGACCAAATTTTATTCTTAAGTAAGTCATTTGGAATATATAAGTAAATAACAACAACAACAACAATAATAATAAAAATAATAGTTATATACATTAATAGTTATATATAATAATAATAAATAATAGTTATTATTATTATTATTTCTCTCTTCCTTCTCTTCTCTTCTTCTTCCTCTTCCTCTTCTTCTTTCTTTTTTAAGTCTCATACAGGGATAGCACCTTGTCTACTGAGCTAAACTACGGTAGTTCAGTTTTGTTTTGGTTGGATTTGAAGGTATGGTAAAAAAATAAAATGTTCACACATAAAGAAAGAGGTCCTATCAGAAGGCTGCATAAATGGTAATTTTACTGTTGACTAAAACTGGTTGCTGAAAAGTCTAGCACACTCCAGTGAGAAACTGTTGGACCTCTAAGAGTCCTTAGGACATTTTGCCCTGATGACTCACCAGTTTAACAATACTTTCTGAAAATCTGAATGAAAGGTATAACTTAATATTTTGCTGTGCAAATATTACCAATGATTTAAGATTGAGTTCAAACCCTATTCCCTTTGTAAGTCCTTCCTGAGATCTCCCAAACAAAAATAACCTTCTTTTTACAGTAAATTTGATCATCATCATATTAAATGTTGCAAAAATGTTGGCAGAAAATGAACAGTGTCTACGATGCTCCTTCAGCCTTATTTATAATAACCAGAAGCTGGAAAGAACCCAGGTGTCCCTCAACGGAGGAATGGATACAAAAAATGTGGTATATATACACAATGGAGTACTATTCAACCATTAGAATCAATGAGTTCATGAAATTCTTAGACAAATGGATGGAGCTGGAGAACATCATCCTAAGTGAGGTAACCCAGTCTCAAAAGAATACGCATGGCATGAACTCATTGATAAGTGGATATTAGCCTAGAAGCTTGGAATACCCAAGACACAATCCACATATCAAATGATGTCCAAGAAGAAGGAAGGAGTGGCCCCTGGTTCTGGAAAGGCTCAGTGCAGCAGTGTAGGAGAATACCAGAACAGGGAAGTGGGAAGGGGTGGATGGGGGAACAGGGAGAGGGAAGAGGGCTTGTGGGACTTTCGGGGAGGGGGGGAGACAGGAAAGGGGAAATCATTTGAATTGTAAATAAAGAATATATCGAATAATAAAAATAAATAAAACACCTGTGGTCCAGGAGTGAGAACAGAGTGTGTTTCCTTGTGCGCCCAAGTAGACTCACAGGGTCGACCCCTATTCCAAAAAAAAAAAAAAAAAAAAAAAAAGGACAATTTAAAACACCTTGCAGATATTATTTCATTTAATTCAGGCCATGGCCTCCTCCCGACAGTTTTCACCTATTGTGATTCTTGATTCTTTTATACTGTATAATTTACTTGAATATTAACCTTCTCAACTTTTATTCATATATATTCAGAACTTACTCTTAGAGTACAGTGACCAATGAATAGGAAAGTTTTTCTTTCTGAACTTAGTAGAATATGATGCTTGTTGGGTGATATAACATCGGAGAAGCCATGCCTCTAGATTGAGTCTACCTACCTGTTGGTTTTTGTACATGCTGCTTTTCTCCAAGATCAGTCATGAACAGTGCATTCGCATTGCCTCTGGGAGGGGTGCGGTTGGATCACTTCCTGAACAGGAAACCTACCCAAATAAGGCTTAGAACATCCTTTATCTATTGATCCTTTAGCCCCTTTCGTAGCCCCTGAGCTGTTTGAAAGCACGGCCTAGGAGATTCTGGTCCTTCTCTGTATTCTGTGGCATTTCACATAGGGCTTTGTAAAGAGAGTATCTAGAACGCTATTTCTTTGATAACAGGTCTTGGAAACTGAAGGAAAAAGGGGTTTCTTGTCTCATGTGTACTCTATCTCTCAAGAAATTCCCATTCTTAACAGTAGAATAAAGGGTTTTCATACAGAACAGAGTAGAAGAAATACCATATTTAAGAGAAGGTGGATAAAAAATAAACTTCCTGGAATATTGTAACTCGTCTGCTCCTCACACATTACAAATACAGCCGGGGAGCCCAAGAGGTTAAATGATTGACCCAATGTTACACAGATTGCTAGCTGTGATTCTGGCGGAGCTCGCAGGTCTATGATTCCCAGTTCACTGGGGTTTTTTGTTTGTTTGTTTGTTGTTGTTGTTGTTGTTGTTTGCTTGTTTTTTCACTACACTCTTCCCAAAGAATGCCAGATAATGATGTCTTTTAAAGGAAGGGAAATCCGTATAGGAATTTTCAGATTGTGTCTAAATAAATAGATTTTACAGTTCTGAAATTAATCTAAATATTTATTTCTTCACCAAAGCTCTCCTAGCTCCTGCTGTCTCCTAACACCTGGTGAATTATGTATCTGTGTATTTAGTTATGAATACATATTTCTGAGCCTTTATATTTCTGATCAAAATTTACCCTTACACATAATGCTGAACTGATTTAGAACATTTGGCTTTGTTGAAACAAAAGCAACTCATTTCATTCCCATCAATAACATGTAATTCTATGTACAGTGAGTCTCACTCATCCAGGCTAATGAATATTCAACTAGCAGTGAAAGAAGGGCGCCCCTGGAATGATTACCAGGGGCCTTTTCTGATTTAGCAACACACCCAAGAGTCTGGCAGGGACAAAGCAGCTTTCTCCACTCAGCTCGATAGTGGGGCCCATTGCTCCGCCCACCCTGACTCAGGGGCCCGCCTGTCTGATTTGGGGGCTCTGGCAAAAAGCCTGAGCCCATTGATTACAGATCCCTGTTAATAAAGAGCATTTGTGATGCAGCAGCGGAGAGGCAGTTTCCGCACGCCGCTTCATGATGGCCCTTCAGGCTTCACAATTAAGTCGTCCGGCAGGCATGCCCCCTGTTGCAGCTGCTCTGTCAATCTCATTTTGGAGCACAAATGATCTTAGACCCCGTGTTTGACATGGGGTTTTAACACCAAAGAAGGCAATTCTGAAACTTCAAATGAGCCTAATTGGCTGAGCGCTCGGGCGTTCACTCAAGCTGCTTCAGTCCATCAGAACAAGATTTCCAGCTAATTGAACTGCTCAGAAGGAAGAGGACCAGGAAAAATCATGAGGTCTAGACCATTGGAGAGGGGGGCATATATATATATTCCCCCCATGATAGCAAACTTAAAAATACATTTTTTCCTCTTTAATCAGCTGCCTGTCAACTTAAGAAAGGTAGTCATGCCTGCAGATACTCTGCAGTTAAGGCCTAAAATTGAGTTGCAGCTCTTTGGAATGGAAATGTGCATGTGTTGTTGATAAAGGACATTTTAAATACTTGGTCTGTTGAGCATTTTCCTGCATTACTCTCAAGGCTGATGGAAATAATATACGAATCTGGGCTGTGTGGAGGACTAGAGGAGCTCACAGAGGTACCTCAAAAGGAGCATGTATGTTCCTGTTTATTTCTGGTATTTTGGTTGTTCCTGTGAAGAGATCATATGAGAAAGATCTGCCTCACATCCTTGCCAGATCCATCACTATGCAGCCCTCACAGCTATTCTGCATAGTTGATGTGTCTGTACACCTGAATATACCCATATTCAGGGCTGGCACACACATTTCTGTGTAACTATTCTGTGACCCAGAATAAATAATAAATTATGAACAAAAGCAATTTGTACAGCAGTTTTTGGGTTATGGCAAATCATAGTTTGGCTGACTCTGTGAGACACTTAGAAAGTTGAAACCAAATGAACTGATCTCCTGTGAATTTTTGTAAATTGAAGCACTACTTTAAAATATTACTTAATAACTTTTTGGGTATTAAATTCACCTCGAATTTATATAAGTTACACAAATGAAGTTTTACATGCCTTAGTGTTAAAAACTAATTGGGAGGAGTTATGAAATACATGTAAACCTTATGTGAAGGCATTGGTTGAAATATGCTAAGCATCAGCTTATTTTCTGCCTAAGAGCACACGTTCTGTATTTTATATTGCTCAAACATAAGCTCTCTGGGAGAGTAAGTGTGTTCAGGCATAGTAAATCATTAGAGCTGTTAAACTGAGTCCTGCATCTACTTTATTTTCTGTGAACACACCATTCAGTGTTCCTAGGTTTCAACTTTCTCACCTTAAAAAGCAAACAAACAAACAAAAAAACAAAACACAACAGAACAAAGCAAGCACCAAAACAAAACACCATCCAAACAACATTGCCCCATCAAGACCAAGTATGGCTTACCCGAAGATGCCTAGTGACAAGCAAAATGGACTTTTACATGTAATCCTTTGATTAAAAGTAAAATCTGCACAATTTTGCCCTTGCATTGAGGTAATATTTTTAGTCAAAACCTGAAAGAGAAGACATCTTCAATCCAACTTTAACATGTGAATACTCTCCTCTGATTTTATTGTCGAGATTCATCTTTGTTTAAGCATCTTTAGTCTTTGGAGGGAGAGCTAGTCTTAACACAAGTTCGCTTGGCTCAAGTATTTGGCTTAACTTCAGAACACTTTCTGTATCACCCTCTAAACTTTTTCACTCCCTTTCTGTTCCCTCCAGTCCTAGAAAAATACTGTCTTTCTCCAGCACGGTAGCTTTCCCTGTTCTTGACATTTCATGGAAATGTCTCACACCTTCCATCTGTTATGCAGCACCTTATGATTTTTTTCTCTCAATTCTCAAAAACAAAGTTTTCTCCTTTTTTTGGAGAAAGTTTCCTTTTTCCTTCTTCCTTCTTCTTCTCTAGTCTAGAGAGTCACCATTAAATCAGCTTATATAGTTTTCTTACAGGAACACTTCTGCAATATAGCTCAAGTTCAATGGTCCTTTTTCCTGAACTCCATGTCACCCTCCTTTTCAGTTTATTTCCATATATAGCTAAGACCATATGAACCCACCTCTTATCCCAGAGCTTCATGTCGCTCATAGGAAGGTTGGCTCACTCTCATCAGTCTTCTCTTCTGCTTTCTTCTTCCAAATACATGCACAGATACCTCCTTTTCCTTAATACTCTTTAGAACCTATATCCTCATCTCTTAACTATGATTGTGAAAGGGGTTTAAAGACTGAGAAAGTAAACATGTAGAATGAGTGGTTGGGGGGGCAGGCTATGTTTCTAAGGATTTTTTTCATTGACTAAGTTATTTATTTACTTTGCATCCAATTGGAGCTTTCCCTCCCTTCTCTCCTCCTAGACCTTCCCTTTCACTTCCCCTTCATATCACTACCCCCTCCTCTCCTCCTCAGAAAATGAGAGGTCTCCCATGGATATCCACCAGCCTTGGCATATCAAGTTGTAGTAAGACTAGGCACATCTACTGAGGCTAGACAAGGCAGCCCAGTTAGGGGGAAAGTGTCCAAAGACAAGCAGTGTAGCCAGAGACATCCCCTGCTCCTGCTTTAGGAGTCCTACACGACGACTGAGCTATGCAACTTTTACATATGTGCAGAGGGCCTAGGTCCATTCTGTGCATGCTTTCTGGTTCGCAGCTTGGCCTCTATAAGCCTCTATGAGCCCAGGTTAGTCGATTTTGTAGGTATTCCTGTGGTGTCCTTGTCCCTTTTGGCTCCTTCAATCCATCCTGCTCATCTTCCACAGAATTTCCCAAGCTTCACTTAATATTTCGCTGTGGATCTCTGCCTCTGTTTCCATCAGTTGTTGGGTGAAGCCTCTCCAATGACAGTTATGCCAGGTTCCTATCTACAAATATAGCAGAGTATCATTAATAGTGTCATGGGTTGGCACAATCTTATGGCACGTGTCTCATGCTGGTCCAGTCTTGATTGACCCTTCCCTCTAATTCTGCTCCATCTTTTACCCCTATACAACCTGTGGACAGGACAAATTGTGGGTCAAAAGTCTTATGGCTGCATTGGTGTCCCAATTCTTCTATTGGAAAATGTTTCTGGTTATAGGAGATAGACTCTGGTTCAGGCTCCATATCCATTCCTAGAGGTCACCCTTATAGATTTCCTGGGAGTTTCCATTTTCCTAGGTTTCTAGCTCCTCCCAAAGATGTCTCACCCCCCAAATCCAGTTGTTTCTTCCAATATTCTCTCTCTTCATCCTCCCCAGACCCAACTACTTCTGTTACCATCCCCTCCAACTCCCTTCCCAGTCTGTCCATCCATCCACCCAAGTCTAATCTGTTTTCCCTTCTCAGTGAAAGTCAAGTATCCTTCCTTGAACCCTTCTTGTTACTTAGCTTCTTTGGGTCTACGGTTTGTAGCATAGATTTTAGTTATCCTGGGATTTTGTTTTTCAATATGAAGTTGAGTACTATTTTTTCAAGGTCTGTAAGAATTGTTTTGGGATTTTGATGGGGATTGCATTGAATCTGTAGATTACTTTTGGTAGGATGGCCATTTTTACTATATCAATCCTACCAGTCTCCAAGCATCTTCCATCTTCTGAGATCTTCAATTTCTTTCTTCAAAGATTTGAAGTTCTTGTCATATAGGTCTTTTGGTTTCTTTGTTAGAATTACACCAAGATATTATATTCTTTGTGGCTATTGTGTGAAGGGTGTTGTTTCACTAACTTCTTTCTCAACCTGTTTATCCTTTGTACATAGGAGGGCTTTTGATTTTTTTTTTTTTTTAGTTATTTTTGCATCCAGCCACTTTGCTGAAGGTGTTTATCAGCTGTGGGGGTTCCATAGTTGAATTTGGGGATCATTATTGTCTTAGTGTTTGTATTCCTGCCCAAAACATCATGACTGAGAAGCAAGTTGGGGAGGAAGGGTTTATTCAGCTTATACTTCCACGTTGCTGATCATCACCAAAGGAAGTCAGGACTGGCACTTATACAGGGTAGGAACCTGGAGGCAGGAGCTGATTCAGAAGCCATGGAAGGATGCTGCTTACTGGATTGCTCCCTATGGTTTGCTCAGCTTGCTTTTTTATAGAACCCAGGACTACCAGCCGAGGGATGGCACCACACACAATGGGCACTCCCACCCTTGATCACTAGTTGATCACTTACAACTGGATCCCATGGAGGCACTTCCTCAAGAGAGTCTCCCTTCTCTGTGATAACTCCAGCATGTTGTCAAGTTGACACACAAAACCAGCCAGTACACTTATATATACACCACCATATCATCTGGAATAGTGATGCTTTGTCTTTTTCCTTTCCAGTTTTTATGCCTATGATCTCTTTTATATTCTTAGTGTTCTAGCTAGAATTTCAAGTCCTATGCTGAATAGATATGGAAAGGGTAGACAGTTTTGTGCTATTCCTGATTTTAGTGGAATTGCCTTAAGTTTCCATTTAATTTGATATTGGCTATTGGCTTGCTGAATATTGCTTTTAATGTGTTTAGGTACGTGCCTTGTATCTCGGATCTAAGACTTTTATCATGACATAGTGTTGTATTTTGTCAAAGGCTTTTCAACATCTAATTACATTATCATGCATCTTTTTTTTTCTTTCAGTTTGTATATATCATGGATTACACTGATGCATTTTCACATATTGAACCATTCTTGCATCTCTGGGATGAAGCCTACTTGATCATGTTGGATGATATTTTTGTTGTGTTCTTGGATTCAATTTGTGAGTATTTTATTGAGTATTTTTGCATCAATGTTTATAAGGAAGATTGCTATGAAGTTCTCTTTGATGGATCTTTGTGTCGTTTAGGTATCAGGGTGACTATACATGTAAAATGAATTTAGTAGTGTTTCTTCTGTTTCGATATGGTCTAATAATTTAATGAGTTTTTGTATTAACTCTTCTTTGAAGGTCTGCTAGAATTCTGCCCAAAAAGCCTCAGGCCCTGTGTTTTTTTTTGGGGGGGGAGTGTTTGTTTGTTTGTTTTGGAGTACTTTTAATGACTGCCTTTATTTCTTTAGTGGTTCTAGGTCAATTACTTTATCTCAATTTAGATTTGATATGTGGTCTATACAGAAAATCATCCATTTTGTTTAGTTTTTTGAAGTAAGACCTAATGATTCTTTGAATTTCCTTGATGTCTGTTATTATGTTATTTTAATTTTTGATTTTGTTAATGTGGATATTTTCTCTCTGCTTTTTAGAGAGTTTAGATAAGGGTTTGTCAATCTTGTTGATTTTCTCAAAGAACCCACTTGTAGTTTCATTGATTTCTTTTTTTTTTGTATTGTTCTCTTTGTTTCTATTTTATCAATTTCAGCCCTCAGTTTGATTATTTTCTGCTGTACCCATCATGGGTATTTTTGCTTCTTTTTGGCCTAGAGATTTCAAGTATACTCTTAAATTGCTGGTATAGGAATTGTTGGAGGAACAACATGAGCCACCCAGTACTCCCAGAGCTCCCAAGGACAAAACCATCAACCAAAGAGTACACGTGGAGTTACCCATGGCTCCAGACACATTGGCAGCAGAGGATGGCCTTGTTGGACATCAAAGGGAGGGGAGGCCCTTGGTCCTGGGAAGGCTCAATGCCACAGTGCAGGGGAATACCAGGACGGGGAAGCGGGATAGGATTGATTGGGGGGTAGGGGGAGGGGAGATGGGTTATGGGGGTGGTAGGAAAGAGGACAACATTTGTAATGTAAATAAAGAATATATCTAAAAAACAAAAGAATTGTCTAATTTTTTAATGGAGGCACTTAGTGTTATGAACTTTGTTCTTAGCACTGATTCATTGTATCTAGATTTGGGTATGTTGTGCTTTCATTTTCCTTGAATACTAGAAAGTCTTTAAATTTCTTTCTTTCTTACTTCTCTGACCCAGAGATCATTGTGTAGAGTTGTTCAATTTCCATGAGTATGTAGTTTTTCTGATGTTTCTATTGTTGAAGTCCAGCTTTAATCCATGGTAGTCTAATAAGATACAACATGTTATTTCAATTTCCTTGTATCACTTGAGTATGGCTTTGTGATCTAGTATATAGTCAATTTGGAGAAGGATCTATGACGTCCTGAGAAGAAGGTATATTCTTTTGCATTTGGGTTAAATATTCTATAGATGCCTATTTGGCCCATTTGAGTCATAATGTCTGTCAGTACCATTATCTCTCTGTTTAATTCCTGTCTGAATGACCTTTTCATTTGTGAGAGTTGTGTGTTGAAGTCCCAGTATTAAGATGTGGGGTTAGATGTATGATTTAACTTTTAGTAATGCATTTTTTACTAATGTGAGTACTTTTTCATTTGGGGCATAGATATTTCAAATTGAGAGATTATCTTGTTATATTTTTCCTTTGGTTAGTATGAAGTGTCATTCTCCAACTCCTTTGATTAATTTTTGTTGGAAGTCTGTCTTATTAGATATTAGAAAAGCTACAACAGTTTCTTTATTGGGTCTGTTTACTTGGGAAACTTTTTTCCCAGCTCTTTAAGGTAATGTCTATATTTGATGTTGAGGTGTGTTTCTTGTATGCAGCAGAATTTCCACATCCATTCTAATAGACTGCTTCTTTTTATGGGGAAGTTAAGTCCATTGATGAGAGATATTAAAGATCAATGATTGTTATTGTTATTTTGATAGTGGTGGTAGTGTGTGTAGGGGGAGGTGTGTCTATGGGTGTGCATGGTTTTACTTTTGCTTTGGTTTTGCTGATGTGAAATTATTTTTTGTGTTTTCTTGGATGTACTTAACCTTGGGTTGCAGTTTTTCTTCTAGTATCTACTGTAGAGCTGGATTTGTGGATAGATATTGTTCGATTTTAGTTTTGTCATGGAACATCTTGTTTTCTGCATCTATGGTTGTCAGAATCCTGCTCCAGCAGGTTCAGATCCTGGGAAGGGGCATCTTTGAGAAAAAAGACACTGAGCACCAGTTGACATTCAATCAAATGTCCCAGAATAGCTTGAGCCTCCTTTACCCAATCTCAAGCCTGTTCACTTGAGTAGAATTTTATTGTTTTGTTTTAAGAACAATAGCATCAGCATTATAAAAGTCTCATAAATTCCCCCAGAACTTTCCCTTTCTTCATCCTCCTCCCACTAGGTCAATCACTCCCAACCCGATTTTGGACTATAAAGCACAATTTTTGTCATGCCAAAAATAAATATCTAGTCAGGTATGTCCTATGGACATGAGCTCATACCCAGCTGGCAACAAATGCAGTTACACAGTTGTCAAAGGTAAGAGACAGATTAACCATTTGTGTGTCTAAGTCCATCTCCCTCTTAGTTTGAAATTACAATTTAAAATTAGTCTTTTCCCCCAGTCATCAAAGAGTGTAGAGAGCCTTATTGAGGTGCCATGCCACCTGGCAGGAACTTGACATTGACCAAAGTGAAGTTCCTCTCCCTACCTTTGAGTGGGAATTCCTGTGCTAGCCATAATCCCCTCCACCTGGTGGAGTCCAAGGTGAAGTTCTTTGTTCCTCCAGGTCTACTAATTCCTGAACTAAGCAGATGACATGCCAAGCCGCCTGAGCAGTGGAGCCAATGCCCAGGATCAGTTCCCAAGAACACACCCTGGAATTTGGGGGAAGGGTCTTGCCTGAAACCTTAAATTTCTGAGTCCTCCATTAAACCTCGAGAGTTTGAGCAGCTAGTGTTGTCTTAGTCTCTGTCTCTTTTCACCACCTTTCCCATACACCCCCAGCTTCCCTTCCAGGTAACCCATTCGATGTAACTGAGGGCAGTTGCAAAATAGCACTCCTTTGTCATTATACATTTTTAGTTATATACAGAAATGTGCTCATTGTACCAAGCAATCTTTTCAAGTATATACCTATCAATTTCCAATACCATTTTTAAGTCTCAGTTGATCAGATATAATTTCCCCATTTTTTAAGTCTCTGTTGACCAGACACAACTTCCCCAGAATAGTTATACAAGGAGAATCATCACTTTTTACAACTGCTACAGGCTTACTCAGTGTGACTGTGGCTGTTTAGGGTCATGATTGATCATGTGTACCCAAATACCCAGGAACAAATGGTCACATCTGGAAGATTAACAGAGGAAGGAGAAGAGGGTTTTAATTCTGGAAGGAATTCTGAGAAAATCATAGAATCATCCATGATGCTTTCAGCCTATGTGATCCTGGTGTTGCCAATGGCTGACAAAATGAAACTAAATATCACTATGCGTATAAACAGCATAGAGAAAGCTTGTAGCAGATGCAATCTAGGTAATATGCTTAGAGGCCACCAAAACTCACCCATAAGTCCTCGCAGAGTGGGAAGGGATCTTTGTGGGCTTCTCCTCATGGAATCCCATCAGTGAAGTACTCATACTGCAGGCCTTTTCAAGCTAATCAATGCTGCATGGCCTTTGCCCTGTGGTGACCAAAAGTTTTGCTGGATATAGTAGTCTGGGTTGGCATCTGTATTTTCTTAGTGACACCTATCTGCTCAGTCCCTTCTTGCTTTTAAAATATTTGTTGACAAATCAGATATAATTCTAACAGGTCTGTCTTTATATGATAGTTGGTCCTTTTCTTTTGTGGCTTTTAATATTTTTTCTTTGTTCTGTACACTTAGTGTTTTGATTATTATGTGGTGGAAGGATTTTGTTTTTTGCTCTAATCTATTTGGTATTCTATAAGCTTCTTGTCTATTTATAGGCATCTCTTTCTTTAGGTTAAGGAATTTTTTTTCTATGATTCTGTTGAGAATATTTTCTGGGCCTTTGAGCTGAGAATCTTCTCCTTCTATTCCTATTATTTGTAGGTTTGGTCTTTTCATAGTGTCCCAGATTTCCTGGAAGTTTTATGTCAGAAACTTTTTAGAGTTAACATTTTCTTTGACCAATGTATCTCTCCTAACCTTTACACTCAAAATTCTGTCTTCTATTTTTTTGTATTCTGTTGGTGAAGCTTGTGTCTGTGGTTTCTGTTCTCTTATCTAGATTTTCATCTCCAGGATTCCCTCAGTTTGTGTTTTCTTTATTGTTTCTATTTCCATTTTCAGGTTTTGAACAGTTTTATTTATTTTCTTCACCAGTTTGATTGTATTTTCCAGTATTTCTTTAAAGGATTTATTCATTTCCCCTTTAAAGGCCTCTATCAGCTTTCTAAGATTGGATTTCTAGCCATTTTCTCGTGCTTTATCTGTCTTAGGATATCCAGGACTTGCTGTAGTAAGATAGCAGGGATCTGGTGGTGTCATAGTGCCCTGGTTCTTTTTGATTGTATTCTTAGGCTGGCCTTTAAGTATCTAGTTGTTCCTGGTACTTCAAGGCCTCTGGAAATGAAGGCAGAATTGTGGGCTGGAAAAAACTTCCATGGATTTCATGTTGTTCTTCCCATCACTCACAAATCACCTGCTATACTTGCAATTGTAATTGTAAATTCCCTTTAAGGAAGAAAAGTGTTAAAGTTTATTTTTAACCTGTTTATACTTTTGAATCAAAATTGSTATAAAAGCTTTGAATGAAAAACTTAAACTTTCAAGTCTCACATTAATTAATAGATATGAACAATTTCAACTAGTTTGAGAAGCATTTGTGAAGGAAAAAGCTCTAATGCTAAAGTTCTAGAAGATGAGAAAACTAGCCAAGATCATATGACATCCTCTGGATCCTAGGGCTAATTGGTGAGAAGGTCTCAAAGAGAACCTAGCTCTCCTGACTCTCAATCCAGTTAGCCCTGATTCTACATACCACCTCAGATATTGTCCCTTGACCTTGGGTGTGCCTCCTTATCTCTAGCAGCAGAGATACTAGTCAACTTGTAAAGGCCTCAGTCAACAAGCCTGAATCCCTTGTAGCAGCAAATCTCAGCTCCTAATAATCCTCCAGAAGTCAACTCCTCTTGCAGCACAGTTAAAGCCTTTTTAAATTTTAAAATTAATTTTTTAGCTATATTTCTTTTGTAGAAGAGTAATGTCTCTTGTACAATTACTTTTAGAGGATATCCTACTGAACTTGTTTTCATGAACAAAAATGAAGTAAATAATACGCATATGTATGTATATATATATGTATTCTGTGCTATAAAAATTAAATACAGTAATTCATGACATAAAATCTGGCTCTCTATAAATGCCAGACTCCATGTTTTATTTTCATTTAAAATAAAGCTGTCATATGAAACATCATATTGATAGAAAACATTTACATGATGTATTTAGAGCTCTTGGGCTACTATTTATTAAATATAGAAAATATTATGCAATTCCTTTGAATAAACATTGACTTATATTTTTTTAAGCCTTTAAGTAAAAGCCACCTCACAGAATCCAATTAATATTGACCATGAGAGGTGAATTTCAATGAAGTTTCTCACTGAGTATGTTCAATTACATTTTCTCAAATCCCTTTACTGACTGATACCCTGTATTGCTGTTTGTTATATAATTCCTCATCAGCGTGAATTGCTGTGCTAACCAATTTTCTCTATAAGACATTTTGTTCCTTCAAGAAAGCTTACTTTTGAGAGATATTATATTTCCATATATCCCTATAATATATATCCTATACTCCTATAGCATTCTTAAATAGGTTGTTATTGACACTTTTGTAATGCTTTCATAGTTATGTGTATATATATATATATATGTGTGTGTGTGTGTGTGTGTGTGTGTATTCTTTGATTTTCAGTTTTTCTTGTTTAATTGTGTATTAAATGTGTGTATGTGTGTGCATGCATGAGTGTGTCTGTGTAACACCTGTGTTGTGTGTGTGTGTGTGTGTGTGTGTGTGTGTGTGTGGAAGCTAGAGCTTGACATTGGGTGTCTTTCTCTATTGTTCTCCACATTATTTTTTAGATAAGGTGTCTCATTGAACTTGTCCCTTGCCATTTAGGCTAAATGAGCTGACCTGTAATCACTTAGGATCTTCCTGATTTCATAGTTACAGTTACAGATATGAGAGGTCAGGTCTGGCTTTTTAAAATGTTGTATCTGGGGATTAGAACTCAGATCCTCATGCTTATACAGAAAATAATTTGCCCATGGAATGATCTCCCCAGCTCATTGTGGTATATTCTTATATGAATGAAATTGTACCACTGGAGATCCACAGCAGTGAAAACAGCTGTAGACATTAATTTAATTTGCCTTTATTTTTCAGAGAGAAAAATTGAGACACACATAGGGAAAGTATCTCACACACAAAACTGCTAATTTATGACCTAGTACTTTTAACCTTTAGTCTTGCTCTTTCCACTCAACCACATTCTACTAAGCTACATTCCATCTTCTTCAAAATCTTATTCTTGCATACTTTACCACTTAAAACCTTGCTTTCAATCTAGATTTATATTATCAGCTTAGCACTTAGATGATCAAATATTTGTAATTTAAAGGAAAATATTTATTGAATGTCTCAATATTTTCTTGAATCATGTTTCTCCTTCTCAACTTCTTGTTTTGAGAATTCTCAAACCTACAAACAAGTTGAAAGAATACTGCAGTGAATACCCATATAACCCTTTACTTGAGTTTACGGTTCTTTCCAAATTTGCTATGGTATGTGTGTATATGAGAGAAAGCCAAAAGTATGTGTGTAACCATAGAGAAAAACAGATAGGAACAGAAAGATAGGAAATAGTTTGATAGCTGTAGACATTTTTTCCATACTTCTGCATATATTTGCTAAGATTGGGCAAGTTTTTTGTTTTTGTTTTTTTGTTTTTTTTTTTTTATGTGAACACAATACTATTAGTATTGTACATAGCTTAACAATGGGTACATTGAGACAAGTAGATTTTGGGTATCTTTTGTCATTGCAGAAATTCAATGAAGTTTGTTGGCACAAACTCAGGTAGTTACATCATTAGGCAATGGTCTCTTCCTTACAGGACCACTCCTGCTTATAGTCTGTCCTTGAATAATATGATTATACACTGTATAACATATCTTTGGAACTTCATAATAAAATATTATCTAATCTTCTGTCACTCTCAGTGATGTCATAAAATGCCCTTTCTAACTATGTATTATAATTTGTGAGGTGACCATTTTAGCTAAGGGATTAAGTGTACCCTTTATTGATCTCTTCCATTTACTTTTATGTTATCACTAAAAATCATAGATTAAAACCTTTTTAATTTGTGGGGTTGAAACTTTCAAATTTGGCTAGCAAAGTGTTTTCAGGACTTCACTTAAAATTGTTGCCATGCTCCTATCATTCTTTGAAATGTATAAGAAGTAATCACGCTTTTGTTCTTTTATGTGTGTGTAATTTATGGGTACATTTCAACAGGTTGCATTTTCTCCAAACTTTCAAGGGAAAAATATTACTTAGTCCCCTTTCATATTCCAAGCTCAGCTACAGCTCTCTCTTGAGTTCTTCATTTTGGCATCCACTGATGAATTCCCTCTCATGTGGAACATTCACATTTAAACTAAAATGAGTTACTCATCTCTTATATAGAAAACCTTGTATTTTAAAAAAAATCTAAGTATCAAAAGTTTCAAGTTTCTGTTACACACTATTAAAGTTTTTTAATTAAAAATAAACTACACAATTTTTGTACAATGTATTTTGTTTAAGTTTTTATGACAAAATGAAGAATAACAAGATCAATATAGAAGAAAAGGAAAATTATAAAGAAAAATAAGATAATCGACCTTTTCCTCCTTCAATTCTAAACATCCTATCATCTAAGAAATATTTATGGCATATATGAGTTAACAATAATCCTAATGAATAGAATCTTTTAGGTCTGCACTATAGCTTTTGCAGGTTTATATTTAATTTTTACTTAACCTATCCTTATACTGAGGATTACAGAGTAGCCAAGATACTTTTCTAAACTCATTTCAATTTCAGAGAAATTTAAATTTAGAGAAGTTTGGCACTACCTAAGATACTAGAAATTAAAAAGCAAGAGCTTGTACAATGAAACAATTCCTTATGTTTAATATAATACACCTTAAGTAGTTAATAAGTATACACATATCACTTCATAAAGGACAGAGTGGCTTCAGAGTCTCAGATAATACTTTTAAATTGTATTTTTGTGGAGAGACAAAGTATACAACTTTGACCTGATCAAACTAGATTATAAATTCCACTAGGGCAGGGATATGTGTCCATCTTGTTACCGGAAGTACTTGTTAGCTCATCAAAATAGTAAATGAATGCCTGTGAGAAAGGATCTTTACACCTGTACCAAGTAGTGACAACTTTAGAAAATGGAAAAAAGAAACAAACACAAATTTCTGGACTGCTATTTTTTTAAATGACAAAAGCAACTATATGCTTTTAGTAACAAAATCAAACTAAACAGAAGGGTCTAAAATGAGGTGTAAATACCTGCCTATTGTTCCCACACACTCCCTAGAAATAATCACTGAAAATAGTTTGATATGCTTTCTTTGTGATGCTTCTCTTTGATAACTCAAATGCACATATTAAAATACATAGTCCCGCCGGGCGTGGTGGCGCATGCCTGTAATCCCAGCACTCGGGAGGCAGAGGCAGGCGGATTTCTGAGTTCGAGGTCAGCCTGGTCTACAGAGTGAGTTCCAGGACAGCCAGGGCTACACAGAGAAACCCTGTCTTGAAAAAAAAAATACATAGTCCTCTCAAATTAACCCCACATCTTTCCAAGTGAGGGCATCAACTTTGCCCTTTAATAAATACACATTTTTAACTCTGTGTGTTGCTAGTTATAGACTAGCATTTATCCTCCTTCACTTTATTCCCTCTTACAAATTATACTGCAATGAATATTTTGTATATAAGAATTTAAACTAGTCTGGCAATAAATTCTAAAAGTACTGCACTAATTTCCAATATTCTAAATCCAATCTAACCTCTTTCTCCATAACTTTGGAAACACTACATGTTTTACTTTTGGCTAATTTATAGGAAAAATAGTTCTTTTTATTTACCATTCTCTGATTATTAGTAAAATTAGGTGCCTCTGTCAGTATATATATATATATATACATATATATGTATATATATAAAATAAATGAATATATATTCATTTATTTTGTAAATTGTGAGTAAATCCCTTTTCCAGTTTTTCCTAATATATTATTTTCTTTGTCTTGAGCCTTCATATATTACTAGTGATCTCTGCTGGTTAAGAGTGTGGCAAAGGTTTTTTGGTTGTGTTTTCGGTTTTTTTTGTTTGTTTGTTTGTTTGKTGGTGGTGGTTTTTTTGTTTTTGTTTTGTTTTGTTTTTGTTTTTGTTTTTCGGGACAGGGTTTCTCTGTGTAGCTCTGACTGTTCTGGAACTCACTCTGTAGACCAGGCTGGCCTTGAACTCAGAAATCCTCCTGCCTCTGCCTCTCAAGTGCTGGGATTAAAGGCGCGCACCACCACTGCCCGGCCTGTGTTTTTGTTTTTTATAATTTCATATATCTTTTTACTTGTTTACAGAAACGTTCACTAAACTATATCTAAAATATGTATATTATCAAGTCTATCAATCTTTTAATTCATAAGTTCTTAGATTGTAATCTTTCCTACATAAAAGAGTAAAATTCATATGTTTCATATTTTAGGACAGTTAATATTTATTCATTTATTTAGTATGTATATTGAGGGTGTATAAATGGAGCCCAGAGCAGGACATTGGGTATCTTTTTTTTTTTTTTTAACTGTTCTCAGTCTTATGGCCCTGAGATATTTCAGCTAGAAGGGGTGGTCCACAAGCTGTTGGGGTCAATCTGTCTCCTCCCCATAATGCTGGTCTTACAGGCATAAACAACCATGCCTTACTCTTTATGGTTGCAAGGGATTGGAACTCAGGTTTGTCTAGTAAGGGATCATCCACTTTGCTGTCTCTTCAGTTTTATTTTTGTCTGGCATTTTAACTAGGATTCGTTTTGCAAATTATTTTAAATAAGAGTCCAAATGAATTGTTCTTACTGAATAATCATAGTTTTAACTTAAGTGATTTAAACAAATTAACACTATTTTCACATTTTTAAATGGCATCTTTGTAATTTTCCATAAACTCACTGGTCTTTCCTAGACTCTCATTACTGCTCCAGTGACATATTCATTGTTTGTGTACATATGCCATTCTAATTACTATAAACTTATGGTATATTTGGATACCCAGTCGAGCAAATCCAGAACAAAAACATTTGGGGGCTATTTTTTGATTTACCTTTCCTAGTTCACTGACCTTTTCCAACCCAGTGGTTGGCTTCTTCAACTTGTGGTTGCAGTAGTTTCTGTTTATATTGGCTCTTCAGGATCTCATACTTTACATTCTTACATTCTGCAGCCATTTCCCCATTTCAGGGCAGGTCCCATTGGTAAGAACACACTATTATTAAGATCCAAGTGCAGTAGACTAAGTAATAGACTAGGACATGTTACATAATTAGATGATTTACTACTCATTTTGCTGAAACAAAAATAAAAGCACCAGAATTTAATCTCACTTTAGTCTTATATATAAGTATATATACACACACACATTTCTGTTTACCTGGTTGTACATGCCAAAATTTGCAATTAACACTGACAATTTTTACAAAGCCATACATTTCATGATAGTGTCTCCATTCATTTTAGCTGTTTCAATAAATGGAGTAGTATAGTAATATAATCAATCATCTTGGTCTAGAAAAATCAGTGATACACTAGTGGGAAATAATAACTAATGTTCTAATTTATAGTAATTTACTTAATGATAATGATGTAACAATGGTAAAAATAAATCACTATATTTCTCATGTGATTTAACTCTCCATCTTTCTACCCATTGTAGTTTTCAAAGGATTTTGTAAAATGCAATTTTACTGACATAGGAATCACCAGTGATATAGGTACATGTATTTCTATTTTAAGTGAGTAAAATACTGAATGGACTTAATTATTATCAAATTATTAAATTTTAATTAAAATCAAAATTAAAGATGATATGAATGATAGAAGGAAATTTTACATTTTCAAGCTGAAAATGGAATCCTGACTTCTAAATTTGCCATTAGTTATTAGTTTTCTTTTTATTCCTATACTGCTGTAGATGTAATATGGAGTGTCTCTCCTCTTTCAGTCCTAAGCTGAAGAATAAAATGATTGACTGCAGGCTCACTTTACATTGGGGTTGGATGTGGATTATAGGTTTCCCCGCAGATGCATATAACAAAGAAGCTTACCATGAGATTCCAGATGTTTCTACTTCTTTTTGTTTAAGACTATATTGGACCTCCCAGGAGTAAATGTCAGCATGGTTGACTAATAGACCTTGTCTCCTTCATCTTTAAATCTGTAACATTGCCAGCAATTTAAACTTGGTTCCTGATGGGCAAGTAAGTTTCACAGACCTAGATTATCAACTTGCTACCAGTGATATCAGTCAGAAATGGAGCTGTCTAAATTGTGACATTTCAAGCTCATTTAGAAAGTGAATCCTCACTGGAAAGACAGCTGTACTCATTTGATCTTGTAAACAGGCCATATGAATTTCTACAATGAACTCTGACTGATGAACTCACAGGGTGTAGTTCAGCTTTGATTTTTTTAAAATTGCATGGGGAGGAGAAGGAGTTTACGGGGAGACTGGAGTGGAAAATTGATGGCACCTAATTGGGTTAAAGAGGACTCATAATAGAAACTGTTGGGAGAGAAGGCAAGGCTGGTGGGGAGAGCTGTCAGGTGTTCAGTGAGAGGAAGCTCATTGTCTCCCTGATTTACTCTGCTCTCTTCCTAAATGTGCTTTTGGAGCCCAGTCAGCACTGCCAGATTTGAAAATGAGAAAGCCTACTTAAACGCCCCTTGACAGCACCCCTCTCTTCTGAAAAACAACCTTTCCCAGACTCATCACATTTTAGTGATGGAGCCTGTATGCAGCTCAATGCCATGGGATGAATTAATCTCCTCAAGTACATAGAGGTTTAATCAGAGATTTATTTGGACCAATGGCTCAATAATCTGTGCCTGTTTTTATAATTTTAGTTACTTTAGTCTTGAAACAAATACTTGAAAAGCCTACTAAACTTTCACTTTACATTCCACTAACCAACACTGAAGCAATCAGGTAGAAGACAAGAGAATTACAAATATCCCAGAGGGTGGGAATTTGGATCTTAGAGGTAGAAAGGTGAGCAGCTTGGCTGTTTTTGCTTGTAATGAGAAAGGCATGCATGCATATGAATGATGCTAATTTTAATGGCCAGTGAGAAAGATGGATTAAACTGGGTAGCAAAATAAATTTCAAGAGTGCTTTTAATGGTGAAACAGGCACTAAATGAGAAAGAGATGAAAGAAAAAAGGAAGCAAAACTACTACATCTCAAAACTGTTTTCAGGCCAAGGGTAAATTTTCATGGTGTGAAACTGTGGTGCTTTTGATTTCCTGGCACGAGATGGATTGAGGCCTGGTGTCCTGGGCCTCTCTCCTCCTGGAGCCTGCCTGCTCACATTAAAGCTGAGGTTTTGCTGGGCTGGAAACTGCTTGTACATTGGTCATTTAACTTGCCAGCATTCTGCTCTCCTGTGTGGAAAATGTGGATCTTTGGCCACATAATGTCTTTCCATTAGCGATGGCGGCTCTCCAAAGCAGGGCTGTGGTTTAAAAACAAATGGGTAGTGTGGGCCAAAATGAATGCAATTTTGAGTCTACTATCTTTAAAAGGTGGATCTGGAGGCAATTTAGTGAGTGTAAATTACAATTGACTTTGGAAGAAATAACTCATACACTTGAACCTCCTCAGATGTGTAGCCAATAGGGGGTAGCCAGGCTAACATGAAATTTTACACATCCATCAGTTAAAGAAGAGATCCAAATGTAAAAATCTAGCTATCATATGGATTTGTAACACCCCCTGGAGGACTTGCAGCTCACAAATCAATGAATGGTTTATGCTGGGCCAAAAATATACTTGCACCATGTTTCTCATTTTTCTTAACCATTTTAGAATGAGCCTGAAAATTACTGTTGCAGAAGGTACTGAAAGGCAGACAGAGGCATGGTTTTTGGCCACAACCTTAGCCCTTGCAGGGAATGGCTTTTTTACCTTTAAAACTTAAGCCAAGAAGACATTTTTCACCACACAAATGTTTTGATAATACTTTAAAAGGTTTCAAATCTTGCTACTTACTGTGACCAATTCCATACACTATCGTGCTCCTCCTCAGTAGCAGATTAACAGTCTATTCTTGGCTACTGTCTCACCTCTTTTTGTATGTGCATGTGAGACCTGCTCTTCATTTTTGCCTGATGTCAACAGCTAGAGGTGCTTCTGCATTCACAGACTCAAGTTCTCTCTGGGTGGTTATCTGCTTAAGGCTGCACAAGAGACAATGTAGTTAATGTTAGTATCTGTGTAAGAAGGAAATTTTTATGTGTGGTTAAAAATTGTAAAGTGCTAATAACTAAATTAAAAACAGTAAAAACTGTTTACTTATTAACTAAGTAAATAAAATGTATTCTCTCCATTTGAACAGTGAGACTATCACTGACAAATACTTCTACATTCTTTGAAAAATAAATCTAATATTTGAGCTTCTTCAATGTTGTCTTCTACAATTTAGCATATTTCAACACCAGTATTTTCCATCATACTGCCTAAATTTAAAATATGCAGTTGAAATATTTTAAAAGCCTCAGTCTCATAGAAATTCTAAAAACTATTTCAAGAAAGGAGATGTAGCACACAATGCCTGCCATTTGCAGAACTTTGTGAATAGAATTCTGAGTTTCTACTTCATTTATGTTTTTACAAAAGAAATACTTAAATGTGCAAGATGTTTCTTCATTCTTTTTTCCTTTCTTCTCCCCTTTCTCTTTCTCCCCTGCCTCTTCTCCTCTTCTTCTTTTGTTACTTAACACTCCAGCTAGGAGTCTTATCCAGCTGATCATAATAGAATTCAGAATATCATAATGATCTGCACAGCTGGAGCTTTTTTTCTGTCATGTAAATGAATTCCTGATACTGGCATGTTAATGTTACTGCAGAGCCTCCACAGGCACTGATCACCCAGTATATTTTTGGGCTTTTGCCTTGCTGTCCTGAGAGAGTGTGAGCATCTCTGCATCACCTGGGAAGGGCTGAAGAAAAAATTCAGGCAAAAATATAAAGGGCGAGGAAAGAAAAGATTTTCAATTGTACCAGCCAAGGTTTCTTTCTTAACTTAATTAGTTAATTTTACAAACGGTGTGGATCCTAGGCAATTCTCTTGCTTCAGCCTCTGGACTGCGAGGATTAGAGAAGTGTATGTCCAGGCTGAGTTAGGATGTCAAAGGTGTTTGTTTCTTCAGAAGCCCCACTTGAGAGCTCTCATTTGATTTGACTAATAACAAGTACATTATCTGACCTTTTGCAAAGAAGGTTTGGAGAAATAGATTTTTAGTCAGACACACAAGTGGCCCAAATACTATCAGAGTTCTGTTAGTGATCCAAAAGGAAACTAAAACTAAAATAGGCAAATAGTGTAATCGATTATATCTGTGGCTGGCAAAGCCCAACAGACAGACCAATGCTAAGTTTCTGTGGCAATGTACTACTCAAACATGGATGCCTTTTAAAGTCACTTAAACTTTACATTACTCCTCTTATCAGTAAAGAACTGGATACAAAGAAAACAACCCAATTAAAAAGTGGGGTACAGATTAAATCAGAGAATTCTCAAAAGATGAAACTCAAATGACTGAGAAACACTTAAATGTTCAACATCCTTAGCCATTAAAGAAATCCAAATCAAGACTACTTTGAAATTACATCTTACAGCATCAGAATGGATAATATCAATTAAACAAGTGACAGTTCATGCTGATGAGGATGTGGAGCAAGGGGAACACTTACTCATTGCTGGTGGGAGTGTAAACATGTACAGCCACTATTGAAATCAGTAAGTTGTTTCTTCAGGAAGATGGAAATTGATCCACCTCAAAGAGTTATACCACGCTTGTATATTATGTTTAAAGGATACATCATCTGCTAAGATGAGATATTTGCTCAACCACACTCATTGCTGTTTGATTCATAATAGTCAGAAATTGGAAACAACCTAAATGTCCCTCAACAAATAACTGGATAAAGAAAATGTGGTACACAGTGAAATATTTTTCAATTATTTTAAAAAAAATTAAATTTTCTGGTAAATGGAAGAAACTAGACAAATAATCATCCTGAGTTAGGTATCTAAGACCCAGAAAGACATATATATATATATATATATATATATATATATATATATATATATATATATATATATATATATATGTATATTAGCTGTTAACTCAACAATAACCAGTCTATGATTCATATAGCCACATATATAGAGAGTAAGGGATTAGGGAAAACAGTCAGATCTCCATAGGAAAGGAAAATAAAATAGGTAGTAGTGGATGAGTGAAAGTTGGGACCTGGAACAAGAGTGTCAAATGAGGCTGGGGAGAGGAAAGGGGGACAAGGGACAGAATAGGAGAGATAACTAAAATTAAGGGTCATTTTAGGGGTAGCATGGAGACCTAATGAAAGCAATCTAAAAAATAGAAAAATCACCAAATAATGAGGAGGCAGAGCCCAAAGTGTCCATTTCTTGTTACCAAATGAAGCTTTCAGTAGTATATTGAGTTATATATAATTGAACTGTTGGCCAAAGAGGTCCCTGAACAACCCAAGCTGTTGTAAAGACTATAGGTTGTTTTCTACAAACTGGCAGCTAAGCCACATTGCTGAAGACAACTCATTGAATATGCAGAAGACAAGTTGTTACATAAATAGAGCCTTAATCCCTTCTTTCCGGTATCTTTGGTACTGAAGAGCACTCTGCATGCCATCAAAAAGAGAACCATAAACATCAACCCAGACATAAGCCCTTGTATCAATATAATTAAACAATATCTGATTTGACTCCATTCCATAAAACAGAATGCATATCTGACACTATTTAGGTGACTAAGAACCTGAGATTGATTTGCCCAGGAACCTAGAGTAAAACCAAACACTATTAATTAAATTAATTAAAAAAAGAAAAGTAATAAAGTGACTCCCAATGGTATTCTGCAATACTCATAGAGCAGTGCCTTGCTCAGTCATCATCCGAGAAGCTTCCTCCTGCCGCAGATGGAAACAAATACAGAGACCCACAGCCAGACATTATATAAAGATATTTGAGACCTTGGAAAACTCAGCCCTAAATGAGATATCTTCATCAAAATCCTTGTCCCAGGGTTCAGTGGAACAGGAGGAAGAAAAAGTGTAAGAGCCAGAGAGAATGGAAATGAAGAAAATCCTCTAAATCAACAAGATCAACACATACATGAACTCATGGAGACTGAGGCCATATGCACAGGACCTGTATGAGTCTCTGCACCAGGTCCTTTAAATATATATTATGGTTTCCAGTTTAGTGTGTTTGTGAGATTTCTGAGTGTAGGAAAGTGTGGGTCTCTGATTCTTGAGTCTTTTTAGACTCTTTTTCTCCTGTTTGTTTGTTTTGTCCAATTACAATGTTGGTTTTTGTTTTTATCTTATTTTATTTTATTATTACCCCATTTGAAGCCTGTTTCTATTCTAGTGAGAGATACAAAGGGAGTGGATGCAGACAGGAGGGGATGTGGAGAGAAACTGGGAAGGAAAACCATAATCTGGACATGTTGTATAAGAAAAATATTTTTTCTTTCTTTTTTTCTTTTCTTTTCTCTTCTTTTCTTTTCTTTTCTTTGTTTGTTTGTTTTTGAAGGCAAGGTTTCTTTGTATAGCTTTGGCTGTCTAGGAACTAACTCTGTAGACCCAGCTAGTGTTATATAAGAAAAATATTTTTTCTTTTCTTTTCTTTTCTTTTCTTTTCTTTTCTTTCCTTTTCTTTGTTTGTTTTTTTATTGGATATATTCTTTATTTACATTTCATTTCCCTTTTTCCTGGTTTCCCCGCCCCCCCAAATGTCCCATATGTCTTTTTACCTCTCC
>BDUI01000052.1:430832-458926 GCA_002335545.1 Apodemus speciosus | reverse complement strand
ATTGTGAAGGGTGTCATCTCCCGAATTTCTGTCTCAGCCTGCTTGTCCTTTGAGTATAGGAAAGCTACTGATTTACTCGAGTTGATTTTATAGCCGGCCACCTTGCTGAATAGTATACTTAAGTGACCCAAAAAACTCCACCAGAGAACTCTTTGTTTGTTTTTGAAGGCAAGGTTTCTTTGTGTAGCTCTGACTGTCTAGGAACTAACTCTAGACTAGGCTAGTCTCAGTATTAGAGATCTGTATTTATCTGCCTCTCAATTACTGGGCTTAAAGGAAAAGGAAAGGAAGAATACACTAGGAGGCATAATGACTGCCTGGTGCCCACCTTGCTGGAGCCCCTCTCTTCTGTGCTCCTTTTACCTTAAAAACTTTTCTCTCACGGATTTTCATGACTTCTTCATTTTTTCAGGTCTCAACCTTGTCAATAAAGTATTCTCTGATATCCCCAAATTGATCTGGAATTTTCAGCAACTGAAGCTCATATAATCTATGATACCCCTTTACAGATACAAAGAATATTAAAATTATCAAATTCAATATTTACAAACAAAACTGAATATTGATTAAAATGAGAAATCACATCTGAAATGTAAAACTATTTTAATTATCCTACATCCAAAAGAATATTAAATACTTTTTAAAATAACTGGCCATATATCACCATATATAACGTTCTAACTAGATGTTCCTTGCTTCTTCTTTTTGTTAACATTTTCTATAAGAGAAAAAAGGTGTCCTACTATTTCCTCTGGCATGTTTTATAATCACACTTAAAATGTAGCTCCACCATAGTTGAAAAAAGTTTCAGCTTCTTAACTTGCAATTCATAATGTTAGTGTAAAATTTTAGAACTATTGTGATATTTCAGAAAACTTCAACTACATTTTCTTAATACAAGAATTTTCTGCCATTGGAAAACAAACAAAAAATGAAATGAGATAAACCAAAAACTATTACATTGAAATTGGAAAAAATTAAAAACAGGAGGAAAGGAGTCCAAGAGAAGGCCCAAGAATCAGAGAGTCACTGTTTCCCAAACTCAAGAATCCCCCAAAAATAATAAGATTTTAGGGAAAATCAAATTTTCTTATCCTTTGTCTAATAAACATAAAAAGTCTTTAACATTGCTACTTTTATTATAATGACATATTATATACCATTTCAGCTCATCTTTGTATTTTTATGCTTTATTAATTCATAAAATTTCAATAGCAAGACTATGTGAGGCTGGGAGACAAGTCAGAGTAAGGGGAAGGTAGGGAGCTGGGTTTTGGGTACATTGTATCAGTAGATACAGTGGGATTAGGTTGGAGCCAGGTGTGAGAGCCTTTAAATATTTGTGTGTGGCTGAGGGTGCCTTTAAGTTAGAAATGGAAGATTTTTTATGAAAAATTAGCATATTAAAAAGTAAAAAAAAAAAAGATAGTACTGGAGGATCCTGTTATACCACTCCTGGACATATACCCAGAGGATTCCCCAGCATGTAATAAGGATACATACTCCACTATATTCATAGAAGCCTTATTTATAATAGCCAAAAGCTGGAAAGAACCTAGATGTCCCTCAACAGTGGAATTGATACCTAAAATGTGGTGTATTTATACAATGGAGTACTACACAGCTATTAAAAACAATGAATTCATGACATTCTTAGGCAAATGGTTGGATCTGGAAAATATCATCCTAAGTGAGCTAACCCAATCACAAATGAACACACATGGAATGCACTCACTGATAAGTGGATATTAACCAAGAAGCTCTGAATACCCAAGACACAATTCACAGACCAAATGATTCCCAAGAAGAAGGAAGGAGAGGGCCCTGGTCCTGGAAAGGCTTGATGCAGCATTGTAGGAGATTGCCAGGACTGAGAAGTGGGAGGGAGTTCATTGGGGAACAGGGAGAGGGAGGAGGGCTTATGGGACTTTGGGGGGGGGGGAACCAGGAAAGGGGAAATCATTTGAAATGTAAATAAAGAATATATCTAATAATAAATAAACAAATAAATAAACAAGTAAAAAAGAATGATGTTAAAATTGTCATAAGGTTGCCTAGGAATGTAGGTCAGCTGGTAAAGTATTTGGCTAGCATGGAGCCTGGAGTTTGATCCCCAGCACTGCACAAACTGGGCATACTGTTACCTACCTCTAACCCTAGCACTGAAAAAGTAAAAGCAGGAAACTCAGTCACTCCAAGTTAAGCTCAACAACATGAAGACTTCAAGGCTACTCTGGGCTACCTGAGTCCCTGTCTCAGAAATCAAATCTTAGAAGGTTTGGGCATACGGACATACTGACCATCTAGTTCTAGTGATTTGCTGGTTTGTTACACTTTCATTGCCATACTAGAAGCAAAAGTGACAGTGAGTTACAGAAACATACATCACTAAACCCAATGTAAAAATACTGCTAACTTAATTGCCTGTTAGTGTGAACTAAAGTATGCCTAAAATATACTCAGTGCCAGCCAATTGATAGGTGGAAAGTCAGTGGAGAAAATGAGAGCAATGTGACAGATTTCAGTTACAATGTGTCATTACTTTGGCACATACTACAATCGGAGCAATGTAGAGAACATCTGTGGCCTCCAGGCAAGAATGATCCAAATTCATTAAATGTTCCATATTTAAAATAAACAACAAACTACACAAGTTTGCAAACCTTACAAAAGCATTGTGGAAGGGGTACATAAGAGTGGGCTGCAGAGACTTCTACCCTGTTAGTTTCATAGTAAATCCAGGTCCCCTATCACCTTTTTCAAAATCATGATTCCCAGGACCTCCTGATTCTTCCTTCCATGCTTATGCATCTCCATATCGTTTAGTATATTATAATATCATTTGTTTAATTGTTTACTGTTTGCTGTCTTCTTCACCCTCTCTCAGATGAAGAAGGTGATGGCTCAGCCATTAAAGGTGAAGTGAACCATACAACCAAAAGACAGAGTTGGGGGACTTGTTTTTTCAAATTAGGATATCTGGAATGTGAAAGTACCACACACACACATACACACACACACACACACACACACACACACACACACACACACTACATATTTATGTATGTCTATGTAATCAATAATTTGATAGTTTCATATTTAAACAATTCATAAATTACAAATATAAAAATGTTCATTTATATGTTACATTTTTGGCTTTCAGAAAGAAAGAAATATTATCAGAGGTGATGGTAATGAGTGTAGGAGTGAGGAAATCATTTCAGTAGAGGCAAAAAGTCTATCACCATCAGGTGGTGAACAAATGATCTTCTCCTAAGCCATCTTAAAGAAGCAATAGATAAGGGAGTCCATATTTCTGACTTTCCAGGTCAGTATCAAAGATGATTATGGGATGGGAAACACAAGTAAAGACTTGGGGAAAGCTAACCTTGGTGGGACCAGAAAAAGAAACACAGAAGTAAAGTGTTTGAGTACATGCACAAATTCCACTTGGCCCTATAGCCATTGAAGGAGAGTGATGACCATACGTACTGTCTTTGACCAAGTATGTGGCATATAGGAATTTTCTGTAGAGGAAGAACTTACTTTTTTATTTTATAGGTTCAGCATCCAATAATTTTGACTGCAGCTCTCAATGACATGATATACCATTCCTGGTAGCATCATTACTGGTAGCAAAATTTTTCAAAATAGGCACATCACCTTTTCTCTTCTAGCTTATTGCTAGCTTCCTTGCAACTTCACATGCTCATAGTGGAAGTCTGTAGTGACTACATGATACTACTGTCCATTACCACAGAGATTCTCAAGTAAGGATGGATCATTTTGGTTCTGGGAAAATAATCACCTAGAGAGAACTGGTTACCAGTCAGGTGATTATCAGTATTTTAGAACTTTGTAGATGATTTGTCATTGAACATCTGGTTCTAGAGGAGAGAACACAGAACCAATAGAAGGCAAATAAGCAGTTCAGCAGTAGTCAGAAATGACCAGATTTGGATTAAAAAAGATGAGCAACCAATGAAAATAGCCGTCACCTCTGCAGGGAGACTACTCCAAGTCAACAAAGATGACTGCCAATTCACTAGCTACTGTGAGACTATCTGACTGAACTGAAAACTGTATGCCACAGAGAACTTCGTGGCAGCTCTCATGCTCAACATAGAATCACCTTCTTGCTAGTGTGATGGCCCGTGTCTTTCTAGTTATCCCAGTAAAGCTTTTCTTCCTTGTACCTCTTGAGGCAAACTGGGACATACCCCTTACTTCTGATCACTTCTGAACCCACCCTAGAAACTGTGACTTTGTAAGATTAATTTAACGTAAAGGAAATAAAAGTAAAATTACTTCAGATCTCTTAAAAACTTTTCTGATAAATGTGTACTTTGATTTTAGGGTAAACACATATATTTATTTCAAATTAATAGTTTAGATAATTTTTGTCCTAGCTTGCCTACTCAACATCTATCTGAGAAGCTTCTAGAGGCATCCTGTAAAGTCTAATCAAAGTTAGTTACCTCACACTGATGCCAATGTCTCTTTGGAATGAGACTCCTGGTATCAACCATACACTTTCATTCCATGCAATATAGAATTATTAAATAAAAAACTTGAAAGGAATTTGAGTTTTTTTTAAATTTTTCTTCACATGTGCACACTGTCAGAGGCATAGTGCCAGTCCAACCCAGAACCAAGAGTCAACTATTATGATTTTTAAGAACTTCTGATCATATATTTTATAAATTGGAGTTATCATTGTGGTGCCCATTGTACCTATGGCATTGTAGATTTTTCAAAATTAGTTTGATCCTTCTTTATAGGTTCTAATAAAAAGACCTAAGAGAGGTACTTTCCTAGACATTGGCCCTGTGATCAATTCCCAGACTATTTCTCCTCAGACATGGTTAGTAGTATCACGGGTTAGGGGAAGACAGGATATATGTCACTAGAAAGTCAAAAGGAGTTAATGCAAAAATATTACAGTCCTACAGAATCCTGCCTTCACTCTGTCTTCAATCTGTAGGTGGGAGAATTAATTCATTTCTTTTTTACTTCTCAATTATTCAACCTTCAAAGCTGTTCTAAGTAAACATTGCCTTTCTCTCTGTTGCCAGCAAATAAATATACTGCCAATTATTCATGATCTTTCCTCATACCTCGCAATTTCTTTCTAGGGCCCCCTTTAAAAGTTTTTACAGGGTACACTGTCTGCTACAAGGAAAGAGTTTCGGTAGAGTTGATCAAATTGGGCTGGCTTCTCAGCTCACGGGGATTCCATAATGTACTTATCCGGTTCCCAAGCTTTAAGAACCTGCCATTTCCCTCTCTTTTTCTCAAATATATGGTGTTTAATTTTTTCCTAACCCCTAAGTATTCTTTCTTCAAAATAAATATTTTTATTATTATTTGAGAGTTTCAGAAAATGTATTTTGGTCTTATTCATCCCCAGTTCCGCTCAGATCCATTTGTTTCCAATTCCTACCTCCTCAACCTCGCTTTTATTTTAAATTTAATAATCCTTCCACTCCAGGTTGTGCTATCCATGTGCTTCTGGAATGGGGCCATGCACTGGCGCATAGTCCACCTACGATGCGCCATATCATTAAAGAAAATTTACTGTCTCAAGTGTGATTGGGTCATTTGAAAAGCAAATGTTCTTTCCTAAGGTATTCTATCTAGAAGCGAGAGAACAAAGCTCTTTCCTTTTGTTCCATAGACCTTTGAGTACCTAAGTCATGCAGTAACTCCAGGGTGCTTCCGAACATGCTTCACATGACCTGGAAGAGCACTAAGGCGAACAGAAGGGAAAGTGATGCTGACAAAGTTGGAGAAGAAATTGAGAGGTGGTATTCTTATCATCTGTGCTAGCTTACACTTCCCTTCCTTGGCAATGGCAGCCAATTTGTTTTGTTCTCCTGTTAGAGTCTCAATGTGAAGTGTCCTCAATTGTCACATGTGTTTTGAGGGTTTTGCAATTAGCTTGTGACACTGTTCCATAGGTTGTAGAACTCTTAGGGGTTAGAGTCTAGCTGGGGCAAGTGAATCACTGAGGGAGATGCCTGGAGAGCTATAGTGTAGGCTTATTTCAACCAGATTAGTCTTCTCTCTCTCTCTCTCTCTCTCTCTCTCTCTCTTTCTCTGACTGTCTGTGTGTCTGTCTGTCTGTCTCTCTGTCTTTATCTTTCTGCTTCCATATCTATTGTGCTTTAACAAGTCCCTCTATCCTCTGCCCTTCTCCCCAACCCCAGCCTCAGCAAATCCCACTACTAAGGTACCAGTGAAAGAGCTCTTTTTGGTGCAGTTCATTTTTGAGGGAGAAGACTCATTTTTGACAGACTGTTGCCCTTTCAACCAAGAGTCAAAATAGTTCCCTCTCCCTCAAGTTGCTTCCTTCAAGTAGTTTGTCAGGGACCAGGAAAGTAATTAATGTCCTTGTATTCTCTCCTTTCTTTCTTTCCTGTGTTCTGCTCTGCCTCACAAAGCTGGTCTTTTCCAAATAAGCCAATCGTAAAAAGAAAACTGCTGCCTGGCAGTGGTGGTACACACCTTTAATCCCAGCACTTAGGAGGCAGAGGCAGGCGGAGTTCTGAGTTCAAGGCCAGCCTGGTCTACAGAATGAGTTCCAGGGCAGCCGGGGCTACCCAGAGAAACCCTGACTCAAAAAACAAACAAACAAACAAACAAACAAACAAAGAAACAAACAACAACAACAACAAAAGACAACTGTTGTGTGATTCTTTCTGTGTGAGGAATCTATAGTAGTCAAACTTTTAGAAACAGAAAATACAGTGGTGGTTGCCAAAGTTCATTCAGGGAAGGGGGTGAATCTTGTTTGATGATATAGTTAGGACTGGGTGCTCTCCCTACCCAGACATAGACCTCACATATATCATCAAATTAGATATGTAGCCAAAAGACATTGAACTTTTGATTCTCCTTCCTTACCACTCAAGCGCTGGTAATATAAACATGACCAGTAAGTTTAGCTTTTATGAAGAGCAGCTGACTTAACTCAGGGCATTGTGGATACCATTCAATTACTCTACATTGAGCTGCATGCATCCTTAGTCCCAGAGTAAGTTTTGCTAGATGAAACTGTATAATAATGTAATGCAGCTAATAGTTATTGTATTGTATAGCAAAAGAGGCTAAGATGGTAAATTTTATGTTTTATTACCAAATTAAAAACTGACTTAATAGCTGGGAAGAGTGGTGTATGTCCTTAATCCCACAATTCAGGAGGAAGAGGCAAGAGGATCTCTGTGAGTTGAAGGTTAGCCATGTCTACAAAGTGAATTCCATAACAGCCAGGACTATGTAGAAAGATTAAAACCAAACAAAAACAACACTCCACTCCCACTCCCCCAAAACTCCAAATCTTAGTATCAGGTGCATCTATGAACAGCTAGAAGCTATAGCAAACTCCCATTGCCATGGCTACAAGACACATCTAGGCTACAACACTGCTCCTGCCTTTATTGCCATGGCACCCACCAATATCTCTTTTGCATGTGTGCCACATGCATCACGGCCTGGAAAAAAGACATGTACCCCTACCCTACCCATACCCTTTTTTTCTTTCCTTCTCTGCCTCCTTCTCACCCCCTCAGAATTTGCCTCTGCCAATAAAACTTCCCACATGAGACCTGTAGCCGGTGAGATCTGTCCAGGACTGTGTCGCATATTCTATCACCAACCTGTTGCAGGATTTTCCCCGTCCAATCACATTAGGGCAGTGGGGAGCATGTGATTGGACAGGGAAGAGGGAGGCAGAGCTAAGAGTTGCAGAGACAGAGAGCATCTCAGAGTAGAGGAGAAGCCAAGTTGGAGGCAGATGGACAGGATCCTGAGCCTGCGTGGTTGTAATAGCCACAAGTAGCTATGATTTCACAGAGTTAGAAATATTGGGATAAAGCTTTTGTTAATTAAGTGGCTCTGAAATTACTATATTTTCATCTTGTAAATTATGATTTTATTGATATATAAATCTGACTTTTAAAAAATGATCTGAGAGAGAAAAAAAAAACGAAGTTGGCTGCTCTAGGCAGAGAGTCGAGCCATAAGATAGTATAAGATTGCTTTACTTGCCTCACAGGATTACTATATTCTGTCTAATGTGGGCTCGATGGGAATACTGGGTTTTATATCCTCTTGGCAACATAGGAAAGGCCTAAGTATATACACATACAGTATTTTAGTTTACTTCATTTTTTTGGATTGTTTTAATTTGAACTAGGATAGGGAATATTAGTCACTGATTCCAGAGTAGAGAGTGCAGTGATAATCATTGCCTGCTTTGACCAGGTATTAATTATTATGTCTGTGGCTCCAGATAGAGAGTTCAACAGACAGATATTATACAGATATTAATAAAATATGTTTGTGGCTCTGGGCAGAGAGCCAAACAGAAAGATGGTGCAGATTGTTTAACAAGCCACAGGAAACTCATATTCTGCTAACGTGGACTCCTTGGGAATCTTGAGTGTCTTTTCCTGCTTGGCAAGGTAGGAAAGGCCTAGTATAGGCACATACAGTATTGCAGTTTACTCCATTTTTTTTAGATTGTTTTGATTTTCAAAATGGGTGCTATTTTGAGTTTTGTGGTTAATTATTCCTCTGAGAGAGAGGTCTAAATAAAGGGTTTTCTGATTACCAGCTCAAGGATATGCTGATTTGGGAATTTTTTTCATACTTCCCACAGCCCTGACCTAACAAAAAACCTGAATTAATATGCTAGAGTTCATTTTTAAAAGGAGAAATGAGGTAGTATGTTCTTTGTGAGAACGTAGGCCTTAGTTCCCCTTATTCCTTGATCTCTATTTCTTGCCTTCTGAAGGAGAAGCCAGTATCAGGACCTGGGATTTTCTACTAGGGAATCAAGAGAGTGTAGAGGTAAACAAAAAAATGTCCAAGAAGAGAAGGGGAGACTTCTTTCTTCTTTGACAAGGAGATTCTGAAAAGAGAAGGGGGAAAAAACAGGAGAAAGTTGAGGCCCCCGGAACGTACCGAGAGCCTGTGCTCTGAGGCAGGTGAACTCAGTGGCTGGAACCTTTGTGGGAGGAGCCTCTTGCTCTAATAATAAAGTCCCATCAGAACCTGTTTCTTTGTGAAAGCCTGAAGGTTAGCATCTTCATTTTCCTCTGTAAAAGGTGCAACTATGCAAGACATTCTCTAATGAGGGTAGTGTATCAGACAAGCAAAGAGATTTAAAAAGATACAAATCGAGTCTAAAATTGAGTCTTGTTTATAATTTTAAAACTGGACATCGGATTTTAAATAAGTTATGGAATAGTTAAAATACAAACTATAAAACAATTACACAACAGTCATGTATAGGATCATGGTATACGGCATATCAATATGCTGTACTCTTCAGATGCAGTATAGATTAGCTTTTACTAATGTGAGAAGCCCACTTAAAATCCCTCCCAGTCTCATCTCTCTTTTCCCTCACCAAAGTACACTTCACTTGCTGTGGTGGTTAGAATGAGAAAGGCCCACATAGGCTCATTTGTTTAAATGTTTGGTTTCCAGTGGGTGGACTGTTATACGAAGGATAGGAGGTATGGCCTTGTTGGAGGAAGTATGTCGCTAAAGTAACATTGACATTCAAATGCCTATGTCAGGGTCCAGTCTCTCTCCTCTCCTCTCCTCTCCTCTCCTCTCCTCTCCTCTCCTTTCCTCTCCTCTCCCCCACCCTCCCAGTCTCTCTCCTCCCCCCTCTGTATCTGTCTATCTCTCTCTCCTCTCTCTCCTCTCTATGTCACTATCTTTATATATCTCCTGCTTGTGAATAATATGTAAGCTTTCAATTGCTGCTTCAGAGCCATGTCTGCCTGCTTGCTACTAACCCTCCCTACTCCCAATGAAGAATATGAATTCACATTCTGAAACCATAAGTAAAACCCCAAATCAAGTGCTTTCTTCTATAAGTTGCCTTGGTAGTGGGATTTTTTTTCACAATATAAAAACAATAACTTGACATTTATTTTTCCAGATTCATACTTTCATCACATATGCTACAGATGTTTGATTAAATAAGTATTTTCTTGTGATATTTTTGAAAGAACTTAAAATTTGTTTTGTGCATTCAATATTTTATGTTCATAGCACTTGCATGTTATATGTGGTACCTTTGTGCCATTTTAACTCTTCTACAACAAGTCATTATATGACTATAATTAACTTATCTATTGGCCCTTTGAATAATGGTAGACTGTTTGCTACTAAAACTCCAAATTTCAGTGGGTATGTCAGCCCATATGGGAACCTACCCATTCATGAAACTGCTTGACAGCCCTGAGACAACCTTCCTGGGGAAAACATGCATGTTAGGTTCCTGATGTCAAAATGGGTGCATTCCAAAAAGAAAATGATTCTGAGAAACGTATTTGCCTTTTGGACTTTTTTTTTTTTTTTTTTTTTTTTTTGGAGCTCTGTCCAAGTCCTCTCAGCATCACTGAGATTCTTCTATCTTGTAAAAACAGGAGGGATTAATATTCCTGGACTCAAGTGTATCTTAAAAAGCATTAAAGCTTTCACTACATAAGTAGAAGCAGGACAGCAATATTTAAAAGGTTTAGCTATTTCTCTTTCTACAAGTGGAAGAGGGATTTGAATAGAGAGTGGATAGACTGGCCCTTTATATCAATACAAGTCTTCAAAGGAGACATTTAGTGTTTCAAACTTAATATAGTATCTACAACCAAAGTGCCTAAGATCAGCTGCTCCCAGGAGCTGCAAATCAAAACATACTGCCTAAGTAGTAAGTAGAGTCACACACCTATAAATACTGCTTTCTGGTGTGGTTTTATTTTTTTAAAGAGGTTTGAGATTGTTACATACCCAAAAAACTTTGTTTCTACTTGTAGAAATGAATAATATCCTTTCCTTCTGTTTTTCTCCCCACATACCTGTTCCTTTCAGTTTTTGAAGCATTATCATGTTGTGTTTTATAAGAAAAGAGAAAAAGGCCAGGATATGTTTTGGTAGAGCCAGGTATAGTGAGGTGGGAGGTGGTGCCTCTGCTGACTCATGCTGAGGCATCCCTTCTTCCTGAGGTACCAGCTATAGGATGGATATAGTGTGGAATAGAATTTATTTAGGGCATGCTAAGCGGGGTTGGGAAGGGAGTAAAGATAGGGTGAAGGAGGGAAGAGGAGAGAGGGGAGGGAAGGATACCTGTGGAGAGGGGGGAGGGGGAAGGGGGAAGGGGAAAAGGGGCTAGGGAGAGAAAGGGATGAAAATAAGAGTATAAGAGCAGGAGAGCAAGGAGAGGCCAAACAGTCCCTTTTATAGTAAGGCAGGCATACCTGGCAGTTGCCAGGTAACTGTGAGGCCGAGCCTAGAAGAAATGCTAACATATCACCTAACAGGAACTTAGCTATAGAAGCCATATATGTAACACTTTTTGCAAGTTTGGCCACATGTAGGGCTTGTTTGGATAAACAATGAGTCATTTATTTCAATATTTAATAAATTAAAGTATGAAGCTGAGGTGTAAGTCATTCTTCCAATCACTTTATGGACTCTGGGATCCTGTGAAGAGACCCACAAATAGTAAGAACTAATTGTGGCTGTGAGCAGAACAGTGGAATCCAGTATATGAAAAATAATAAGACAAACTTCACCTTCTGGCTATAGCATAGGAGAGCATTGGTTATCACATGTGATCACCTGCTTTATAAACTTCTAGAAATAATCAGATATTTACTATGGAGAAACATAGTATGGAGGCAATGATACATTACAGTCTGAATACGAGGCATGGAATCAGCCTTGTTTTCATAGGCTGTTGAAGCACACATGCTGCCAAAGAATGTTACCTTTTCTCCTCTCACCAGTGCTAACAGTAAATGCTTACATTTCTTTATATCTAGATTACAGAAATCCCTTGGTAAGAGATTAATTTTATAATGAGTGCTTTAGGCTTAAATTAGAAGGCAATTATTGAAGAAAAAATGAGAAAAGATTTTTATGTGACAATTTCTGAGGACTTGACTAATAAAGACACTTTGTATTCTATATACTTTGAATACAATTTCCTATCTTTGGTGTTACCTGAATGCTGGTAGGAGAAAGATAATATTAATAGACTTTTCAGCTACCTGAAGTTGAGGTTTCACAGGAATTTTTATGATATTTTAATTAAGGCATGTACTTTAAAATATTTTTGAATTAGTTTCTTCCTTCATACATAATCATTAGTTGTACTGAGATGATGTATTTTATTTGTTTATCACATTGCCTCAACTTCTCAAATACACTTGACTTGCTAAGATAGAGAATATGTAGCATTTGCATCCATTAGAGATGGCAGGTACCTCATTAGTTACTCAAATTATGTTGGAGTTTAAGGTTCTAAAGTTTAAAGTATGCACTTATTCTTTCTTATAACTTCATTTCTTTTTCAGTTACAAAGATCCCTGAGAACATACCTGAAGATGGGAGTTTGATATTGTTTTTCTTACTGGTTATCTGCTATTCACATAGTACTAATTTAAAAAACAATCAAAAAACAAAAAGCATACAAGCAAAAAAAAAAAAAAAAAAAAAAACCAGAACAAAACAAAAAACAATAGAGACAAAGTAAGATTTTAAAAACCAGAGGCTCATTTACAAGCACCAAACCTTCCAGTCTCCCCCTTCCCTCCCTCCCAGTTTCATCATTTATTTGCCTCTGCCTTGTTCCATTAGCTTGTTAACAGTATGGTTTCTATAGCAACACCTATTGGTTGTTGTGATAATGAAGGCCACAGTGAGATCTCCTGCCGAGAAATCCTTGCTGCTGACAAGATCAAGTCATATTTTCTTTGTCTGATGTTTTCTATTTCTTCTTGGAATGACCCTTTTAGCAGAATATAAACGATTTCTATTAATTACCTGTGAAATAAACAGAAGTCAGGTATTCCTGACAGCATGTCCAATGTTAGCTTTATCCCAGTGGTAGTGAGGTACTGCCTGAAAGAACAAGCCAATTTTCTTAGCCATAAATCCCACTACCCAGCACTGTTAACATCAAATAAAATGAGGGTCATTCACTTCTTTCGATCAGAGTTAGAAGGTTTTATTTAGAGAAAAATTCCCATCTACTCTGCGTTTAGGACTTTATCAAAAGAGGAAAAGGAAATGTCTGGTGCTATTTTTGATGAGTGATAATAGTATCTTAGTAATCAAAATAGAATAATGTATAAAATTAAAATGTAGAACATTAATTCTGATAATATAGAATTAGACAATCACTGAGGCAATTACTCAATAAATCCCCCTTTTGTCTCTCTTTCTACACATAATTGATACTAAGTCTCTATTGATGCCCCTCTTAAAATTATTCAATTAACTGCTCACCCATTTTACTTTATTTGAGACACTCATTCTTACAAGGTTAAACTTGGAACAACTGAAAAATTATGAGTTTTATTGATTGTGAATTTTATCAATTTTACACTGTGAACTAAAATTAAAGAATTGCTGCTTAGAACTGTGGTTAAACCAGGTTCTCATGAGTTGATAAACTCTGACCTTATTGCTATTTACTTCAATTTCTTTCAGAGTCTTCCTGATTTTATCATAGTCTCCTCTAATGGCTCTTGTTTAATGATGGTTTCTATTTTTTTCTTGTTTTTGTTTTTGTTTTTTTCGAGACAGGGTTTCTCTGTGTAGTCCGGCTGTCCTGGAACTCACTCTGTAGACCAGGCTGGCCTCGAACTCAGAAATCYGCCTGCCTCTGCCTCCCAAGTGCTGGGATTACAGGCGTGCGCCACCATGCCCGGCTTCTATTTTTTTCTTATAAGTTAGGTGTTTTATGTGATTTAATATGATAAATAACACATTTTATTCCTAAAATATTTATACAAAGAATATTAATATCTCTTTTATTCAATCCATTTTATACAACATAAATGTATATAATACATCAAATGTTAGTTCAAAAATTTCTATATCTCTTCTTGAAATTTTCATCTACAGAACTCAATCCAGTTTTTAAAACCATTAATGCTTCCAGTGTAGTCTTCCAATTCTTTTTTTCTATATTCTCCCAACACAAGACCTGCACTTCCAATAAGTCTGACTGGTTATCATCTTCTTGTGTATAGAGGACTCTATCCTTAATATTCTCAGCTGCAAACATATTTTCTGCCTACTGATCAACCTTTTTTTATTAGATCTTTGCTTTATTTACATTTCAAATGATATCCCCGTTCTTCATTATTCCTCCAAAAACCTCCTATCCCATCCCCCACCCACCCACCCCCACTTTCCTGACCTGTCATTCCCCTACACGGGGTTCCTCCTATGGAGCTGCAAAACTGTTCAGCTCCTGAGGGTCATTTCTCTAGTCACTGCATTGGGGACCCTATGCTCATTCTGTTGGTTATCTATGAGCCATGGGTATTTTGATCCACCTTCTAAAAAGGATCAAAGTATCCACACTTTGGTCTTCTTTCCTCTTGAGATTCATGTGATCTGTGAGTTGTATCTTGGGTATTCTAAGGTTTTGGGCTAATATCCACTTATCAGCAAGTGCATGCCATGTGCATTCTTTTGTGACTGGATTATCTCACTCAGGATGATATTTTCTAGCAATATCCATTTGCCCAAGAATTTCAAGAATTCATTGTTGTTAATAGCTGAGTAGTACTCCATTGTGTAAATGTACCACATTTTCTGTATCCATTCCTCTGTTGAGGGACATCTGGGGTCTTTCCAACTTCTATTATAAATAAGACTGCTATGAAGATAGTGGAGCATGTCCTTATTACATGTTGGAGCATCTTCTGGGTATATGCCCAGGAGTGGTATAGCAGGTCCTCAGGTAGTACTATGTCCAATTTTCTGAGAAACTGCCAAACTAATTTCCAGAGTAGTTTTACCAGCTTGCAATCCCACCAGCAATGGAGGAGTGTTCCTCTTTCTCCACATCCTCTCCAGCATCTGTTGTCCCCTGAATTTTTGATCTTAGCTATTCTGACTGGTATGAGGTGGAATCTCAGGGTTGATTTGATGTGCATTGCCCTGATGATTAAGGATGTTGAACATTTCTTTAAGTGTTTTTCAGCCATCCAACTCAATCTCAGTTGTGAATTCTTTGTTTAGCTCTGTACCCAATTTTTAATAGGATTATTTGGTTCTCTGGAGTCTTAACTTTTTGAGTTCTTTGTATATATATTGGATATTAGCCCTCTATCAGATGTAGGATTGGCAAAGATCTTTCCCCAATCTGTTCGTTGCCATTTTGTCCTATTGACGGTGTCCTTTGTCTTACAGAAGCTTTGCAATTTTATAAGGTCTCATTTGTCAATTCTTGATCTTAGAGCATAAGCTATTGGTGCTCTGTTCAGGAAATTTTCGCATGTGCCCATGTGCTCCAGGTTCTTCCCCACTTTCTCTTCTATTAGATTCAGTGTATCTGGTTTTATGTGGAGGTCCTTGATCCACTTGGACTTGAGCTTTGTACAGGGACATAAGAATGGATCAATTTGAGTCCTACATGTTGACTGCCAGTTGACCCAGCACCACTTGTTGAAAATGCTGTCTTTTTTCCACTGGATGTTTTTAGCTCCTTTGTCAAAGATCAAGTGACCATAGGTGTATGGGTTCATTTCTGGGTCTTCAATTCTGTTTCATTGATCTGCTTGCCTGTCATTGTACCAATACCATGCAGTTTTTATCACTATTTCTATATAGTATAGCTTGAGGTCAGGGATGGTAATTCCATCAAAGGTTCTTTTATTGTTAATAATAGTTTTCACTATCCTAGGTTTTTTGTTATTCCAAATAAATTTGCAAATTTCTCTTTCTAACTCTGAAGAATTAAGTTGGAATCTTGATGGGGATTGCATTAAATGTGTATATTGCTTTAGGCAAGATACCCTGCCAATCCATGAGCATGGGATATCTTTCCATCTTTTGAGATCTTCTTCCATTTCTTTCTTCAGAGACTTGAAGTTATTGTCATACAGATTTTTCACTTGCTTGGTTAGAGTCACACCAAGGTATTTTATATTGTTTGTGACTATTGTGAAGGGTGGTGCCTCCCTGATTTCTCTCTCAGCCTCTTTATCCTTTGAGGAGAGGAAAGCTACTGATTTGTTTGAGTTAATTTTATATCCAGCCACTGAAGTTGTTTGTCAGGTTTAGGAGTTCTCTGGTAGAATTTTTGGAGTTACTTAAGTGTACTATCATATCATCTGCAAATAATGATATTTTGACTTCTTTGTTTCCAATTTGTATCCCTTTGACTCTCTTTTGTTGTCTGATTGCTCTGGCTATGACTTTGAGTACTATACTGAACAGATAGGGAGAGAGTGGACAGCCTTGTCTAGTTCCTGATTTCAGTGGGATCACTTCAAGTTTCTCTCCATTTAGTTTGATGTTGGTTACTGGTTTGCTGTATATTATTTTTACTATGTTTAGTTATGGGCCTTGAATTCCTGATCTTTCCAAGACTTATATCATGAAGGGGTGTTAGATTTTGTGAAATGACTTTTGAGCATCTAATGAAATAATCATGTGTTTTTTTGCTTTGAATTTGTTTATATAATGGATTACATTGATGGATTTCTGTATATTGAACCATCCCTGCACCCCTAGGATGAAGCCTACTTGTTCATGGTGGATGATCATTTTGAAGTGTTCTTGGATTCATCTGGCAAGAATTTTATTGAGTATTTTTGCATCAATATTCATATTAATGATGCTTTCTAATACACACAGTGAATGAACTACTGTTAATCTGGACACGAATGAATTTTATTCAATTTCACAGTCCATAAATTAAGTAATTCCCTAAGAATTTTAAAAGCTTGTACATTTATCAGTATTTTAAATGCTAAATATTATTCCACATCTTAATCTCCAGAAATAAAAAGTTATATGGGATGATATTAAGCTTTACAGTTGACAAAATGTCATGGACTACAATTTTTGTTTCTAGCTCTAATTTCATCATATAATTGCACAAATGTCATTTATTTGCATTTAGAGGAAATTCCAATATCTACCATGTAACCCCTAAGCTCTCCCCTCTAACACACACACACACACACACACACACACACACACACACACACACACACACACACACAGTGAAAGACAAACACACAGGCTTGCTGTCCTGCCAAGATGCATTGGTAAACAAAGCTAGTACCTATCTTCAGAAACTATATCTTCTAAGGGACAAATGATAAGACAGTCCATAATCTTATTAGAGAGAATTGATTGTCATGGTGGAATCCAGAAGAAAGCGTCACTTGTAGAGTTCACTGGAACCCTTAATTCAGGTGGCACTATTAGGAAATATTTTCGAGACAAAATGACATTAATACCTCAAATATGTGGTTATTACTTATCAATTTCTTTACTAAGGATAGGTCCTATGCATGCAGTAGGATTACACTAGATGGACATACCTCCACCTTGTGCCCTTGAAGAAGCAGTCAGTAAGTCAAACTCTAATTGAATGAAAAGAAGCAGAGAAGCAGAGGGAAACAGAGAGACAGAGAGACACAGAGACACAGAGACACACACACAGATTATGATTGAATTAACTCTTGTTTCATCCATCTCTGTTCTTACAGCCTCTCATTCCCTCATGTGTTTCCAGAGTAAGCCACAGGTCATCTCATGATCCATTTTAAACTGGTTTGATCTAGCATGACATCAATATATCAAACACTATGTTGCTTAAATTTTCAGGCCTCAAAGCTGTGAGCCAAGGAAACCACTTTTTTTTTAGATAAAGTACCCTTTTATCTGGTATTTTGTTTTAGTTACAGAATATTGGCTAATGTACTTTCTTTATGACTAATATATCTTCTTTAATCACTTTTAAAAAAATTGATTCCATGTCTCACAATGGAATATTTTGTTTTATAACTACTGATTTTCTTTAGCTTTTTCTTTTCATCCAATCAGTTTGACTTACTGACTGTGCTTCTTCGAGGGCTTTGTTTACCAATGCATGGTAAGGACATTGGTAGGACAGCAAGCCCTTACTGATACTCAATAATTGATTGATAAGTGAATACTCGAGGTCTGCAGTATTAAGTTTAAATTCCCCAGATTCTCTGTGAAGGATTTCCCATTTGGGTAATGAAGGCTTTTGGCATTTTATTTGAGAAAATTATTGGATAGCATTGTCTTTTTCTGGTTTCTGGGCCCTAAATGCCTGGTATAACCCAACTCGAAGACGTATTAATCCATGCTGCCACCCCACCTTTCCATTTGGCTTCTCTTTTACTAGGAATTCCAAAGGGTTCCTTCTTCAGAATGAACTTAGGCTCAAGAAAGTATTAGGTCACAAACATCATTATTCATTATTTCCTGTGGAAACAGCTTAATTTCTATTCTTTCTGCACAGCTTAGTAATTAACAAATACCTATAAATCTTTAATTCATCTTGCATATTATTAAATTTTTTTTGTTTTGTTTTTCGAGACAGGGTTTCTCTGTATAGTCCTGGCTGTCCTGGAACTCACTCTGTAGACCAGGCTGGCCTTGAACTCAGAAATCYGCCTGCCTCTGCCTCCCAAGTGCTGGGATTAAAGGCATGCGCCACCACCGCCAGCTAACATATTATTAAATTTATTAGATAAGACCAATGTGGGCATTTAAGAACAGTTCAGTCATACTACCTTTTTGGAAGACAGATTTATAAATTATAGTCTGTCATTTCCATAGTGAATAAATTAAAAAAAGACTCCTACATGTGTGGGTTACAGGGGATGTAGTTCAGTGATAGAGTGCATAAGGTGCTTGGTTTGAGTTCTCAGCATTACAAACAAACATACTAAGAAAAATTTAGGAAATACAATTTTTAAAAGAAGGGGTAACAGTGAATGGGGTAGTTCTGGAAAGTAGTTTGAATATAATTCTTGGAAAAAAATCATAATTGAGTACTTGAAAATAATTGAGCAGAATTTTAAGTGACAATTTCCACTAAAATGTTCAACATAAAATGAAGAGTAACAAAATAAAAACATGCAAGAATATACATTTCACCAAGTGTTGGGTTAAGCGTCTTAATGATGTGTGTGTCTGGACTTCTTTCCTCAGAAATCATCTTACCTATCAGAATTTCCTGAAGCCTGTTGCTCTCTATAATACCTCACATAATATGTGTTTGCTTTCTCCTGGGTGAAAACAATTGTTTCTTTTATTTTCATACTGAATTTGACAGAATTATATATTTAACAAAACATGATTTTTTTTCTTGGTAATTGGCCTGTCAGACAAATTTCCTTCCTGAATCTGATTTTATACAACTTTCTGTTCCTTGTTAGACTGTTGTGGGGCCCACTTAAATCCAACATAACTCAAACACCAGGTCAATGAAGATGACAAAAGTTTATTGTAATCAAGCTGCTAGTGATCAGTTATTGTCTTTGAGCAGACTCAGGAACTGAACTGCCACTCTGAAGAAAAATTGCATAGCAGACTTAAGGATGGCACCACAACTCATACAACTCTTTTTTTTTTTTTAACATAAGTGGTTGATCAAAGGAGTTTTCACCAATAAGGGTAGGAGTAGGTTCCTGGGCCTGGGAATCTGAACTTAGTTTACCCCAGTCAGCAAGATGGAGAAGTCCTTGAGATGTCTGGACTTAGACAACTATTTCCTATAGCTGTTCAACTATTAGAAAGTCCCTAGCTCCCCTATTGCCAGTGATCTTGAATTTAGTTTCTCCATATGATTGAATGAAATATGAAAACAAAATGGTAGTACTTAGAATAAGGGAATTTTTTTTTGTTTATTCTCAACAGGACATCATATAAAATAAAAGTGTAATAATTAATAACAGCAACCTTAATACATTGATATTTATATCTAGCTTTGTATGTATAAATAATATTTTTCTTTTCTTCTAGTGAATTTTAACCTTTCTATTAATTTTGATAAAATTTTATTAATTCTGATATAAAGTTTATCATAAGAGATTTGAATTTCTTGATTCTTGCTTCAAGTTAAGACATCTAGCCTCTGTCCTTCCCAGCCATCCCATTGGAAGGTAAGTCTTAATATGTTTTTTAAATTCTTAGGAAGTCAGTTCTGATCATGCTAAAACCATTTTTTGTCTGTGACAAATCAGAATTGTACCTTTATAATAACTCAAGCATTAAGTTGTGAGGAGATTGTCATGACCTATGTGATACTCGTTTGAAATGTAAGAAGCAGCCCAAAGTCTATCTTGTTGCCCAGTTTTCTCCTACTGGCCCCATCTATGTAACAAAGTGTGTCTTCCCTTCATACATATCCCTCCTCTCCTCTATGTAAAAAAGATACCTTCCTTCTCTACCCTCATTTCCAAAGTACAACCTCTGGGAAAGAGTAAAATAGGAAATGAAATAGGAGATGAAGTGAGCTTTGAGACAATTTAGAAACTATAAAGATATTTCTTTTAACAGTTAAAATAAATGTTGTTTTTTCTCAGATAAACAATCCTATTTCCAGAAAGATTTAGTACGATGAAGTATCTGACCGAATCAAAAAGAAACAGAAAGTTTTGAGACTTAGCTAATTAATGAGACAGTTAATTTCAGTGATGATGATCTCATGCTGTGCATTCCACAAACTCCAGACGTGCAATATATTTTGGTTTAATTACATATTCAAATTCATTCAGATTTAACTAAGAAATCACTTACTACTGCATGAAAGCATGGACTACCCTTTTAACATTTTCAAGTGAGGTTGTCAACTCTGTTTTACTTTATGTGAAATGTATGAGCTCAAATGATTTGGATTGTAAATCATCTATATTCCTGTAATTGATTGTAGCTAAGTAAAATGGAACTTACTGTGAGCAGTCATCTAAGCTCAATAGAATTTGGAGATAGTCTATGAATCAGAAATGTTAGGATGGAGAGGCTAGCAGAGATAGAGAAACACTAAACATAAAAGAAAAATTATTTATCAAACATAGTATATACTAGAGTTTTGCTGTGACATTGAAAGAAATTATGGTGTCTAAGAAAAAATATTTTAAATGGTGGGAGTTGGTTACTTGAACTATGTTCTGTATTTTTATTCATAGTAATAATGACAATAATAAAAACGCAGGGCATTATCCTACCTGGCAAGTTTTAAGGAGATTTGAATTCTGTATTATATAAATTAGAGTATTATGAAACAAAGCAGAAATGACAGTACTGGATGCTTATTTAGTATTTTATTACATAAAAATGCAAATTAAAAACAGAATTTGATTGCAGTTGTGGTGAGTAATATGTGCTTATAATTATGTGTGCTAGAATAATGCCAATCTGGAATTTCCACATTTGATTTCCTTTATTGTGATAAATATATAATTTATACATTAAAAAATAAGTGATGAAATAAGCAGTGACATTTCTGATATTTTACTACTGGATGAAGGTTTTCCAATTGGTTTAGGTTGGGCTTCTGTTGAACTTGATTCCTGCAATGTACACTTAGCTTGACTTCAATGATTTTGCTGTTTATCAGATAGCTGCAGGACATGTACATTTTACTACTCCAATGCCATCTGGACTTTGTTCAAAATTTTCCTTCCTCATGAATTGTAGTTAACTAATGACTCTGCTTGCATAAACATTGTAAATTGTCTACTCTCAATAGGAACCACTATCACTTTGTAACTTAGGTTATTTCAACCTTTTAAGACACAGCTAAGGGAAGGGAATGTGCTAATAGCTCACACATTTTTTGTTATAATTTATAATTTATTTAAAGTATTTCATATTGAGATTTTTGTACATACTTAGATTTGCTCTTAGTGTTAATTCTGATTGTCTGTACCCCCAAAATTTGGAGATGCTTTTAAAAAATATCAAGTGTATGGTGGTACACACTTGTAATCCCCATAATTCTTTCGAGGTAGGAGGACTGAGAATTTGATGCCAACTTAACCTACTCAGTAAAACGCTATCTTTAAAACCCTAATTAATTAAAAGTAAATAAGTAAATAGTAAAATGTAGTAATTTATGTCAGACAAAAAGAAAACTTTAGTTCATCATATATTTCAACAGGATTAGCAAAAATTAATTTCTATTTTTCTCTTTAGCAGGTAGAGATGTGGAAGTTATGATAAATTTTTGTTTAATGATTTTTATTTTTCACCATCTCTGCTCTTCCAAATCAGGCAAGCAGCCCTGGAATGTATTGGGAATGATAATTACATCAAGGCAATTCTCTGTGTTTACAAGGACAAATACCTAAGAGATGAGGATGGAAGTTGCCCTCATGGTCATATCTTGAAAAAATTAAAGGAAGGTTCTACTACAATTCTTTAGGGCCTAGTGGCTGCTCCTTAATATATTATGAACTCACCTTTCTCCACCTACGATTTTGATCCCATGAATATAAGAAATGACATGCAGGTGTTTTTGTGTTCACAGTTAATGTGAATCTGGAAGAGCACTAGTATCCTCCTTTTTCATCCTTTGTGTGGAAATAATTCAAAAGCTCAAAAGTTTACTAGACTCACCTCAGAAAGGAAGCAGAATAGTTAGGCAACAGTGTTAATGTATATAAGCTTATAAGATATAAGCAGAAAAGATTTTTAAAGGGATTACTTACTTTTCAAGTAATAATCTCAAAGCTAGAACTGCTAGTGGGTTGGTAAAGGTTGATAAGTATCATTAGTATTCTGTAACACCCCAGTAAATCCCTAAGGAGAGAAAATTGAATCGGTAAAAGGGATGTAATGAAACTCGGAGATGTGGCTTTCCTATGAGTACTGAAGGATTCTTCCAGCCATGCTGTCTTCAAAACTGGGTATTCTAAAGTCCGAGAAAATTATTAAAAGTTATTGCCTTGGGCATAGTATTACTTACATTTAATATGGAACACAGAGACAGATGGATCTCTGCGAGTTGAAGGCCAGCCTGGTCTACATAGTGGGTTCCAGGTCAGCTAAAGCTACATTTTGAGAACTTTTCTAAAAGGAGAGAGAGACAGAGACAGAGACAGTGACACAGAGAGAGAGAGAGATCTCAGTGGACATATTATGGTTCCATCCTTACCATTATTTTAAAAAAGAGAGAAAGAAAGGTGGAATAGGGGAAAATTAATATTGGTATTGTATCCATTGTGTGCCACGTCCTGAGCTAGATATGTGCCATTTGCAAGGAGAGCAATCCTTTTTGTGACATGTTGTCAGGTCTGCCTGGGAGAATAAAGCAATCATAGATTGTAATTGGAGCTGTGAAGATAAGATTTTAATTCCATGTGACTTCTACCAAAATCCCTTTATCAAAATGCTCATAAAAATGTCAGAGTCTAAAATAACTTCTGGAGCTTTTTCTATTTATAGACATTTGATCGTAATTAGACAGAGTTTGGGAGCAGTTAGAGGTAAAAGTCAGAGGATTGGAGGTGACAGAGGTATGTGTGCTCCTTTTAGTTATTGGAAGCTCCCTAGAGAAATAATAATTATTTAAAATTTGACAAAAGCTTTCCCTTCACTTTTTCTATCTAATCTTATTAGTCCATGACACTATCGACAAGACATTGGAGGAACTATCAAAACTGGGAGGACAAATATTAGTAGGGCTAAACTTGAAATAGGTGATGTTATGCCAAAATAGTATAAGGCTATAAGAATAGTGACTAAGTCAAGCCAAACTCCATAGGACAAATATTCAAGGTCATATCTTGGAAGACCACGTGAAAACATCAAGTACATAGTGCCAAACTGAGATTGAGGATAGGGTCAGAGTTCAAGAATTTGAGATTTAAGTGGAGATGAGAGAGGAACAAAGTCTAATGAGTGACGACTGAAGGCTGGAGGTAAGGTTTGTCATGAGCTCTTGAGATTCAAATGGAAATGTTCACTTTCCTCTCTGAAGATGGATGCTATTATGTAGGTAGCAATCTCTGCCTTAAAGCTGAAGAAAGTGTTAATGTTGGCATTTGAGCTTCAGAATGATGTGCTATTATGCAAACTATGCTTTTAAAATATGAAAATTGAGACTGAGATTGGCTTAGTTTTCAGTGACACTGCCTATGACTGTGGAGTGTCAAGTTGGCCTGATGGGGATAGCAGACAGTAAGTGAGCATTTTGGCACTGTTCATAGGAATGCCACTACTGTGTAAATATACCACATTTTCCGTATCCATTTCTCCATTGAGGGACATCAGGGTTCTTTCTAGCTTCTGACTATTATAAATAAGACTGCTATGAACATAGTGGAGCATGTGTCCTTACTGCATGCCGGGGAATCCTCTGGGTATATGCCCAGGAGTGGTATAACAGGGTCCTCCGGAAGTGTCATGCCCAGTTTTCTGAGGAACCACCAAGCTGATTTCCAGAGTGGTTGCACCAACTTCCATTCCCACCAGCAGTGGAGGAGTATTCCTTTTTCTCCACATCCTCGCCAACACCTGTTGTCTCTTGAGTTTTTAATCTTAGCCATTCTGACTGGTGTGAGGTGAAATCTCAGGGTTGTTTTGCTTTGCATTTCCCTAATCACTAATGATGCTGAACATGTCTTAAGGTGCTTTCAGCCATTCGATATTCCTCAGGTGAAAATTCTTTGTTTAGCTCTCTACCCCATTTTTTAATAGTGTTATTTGGCTCTCTGGAGTCTAACTTCTTGAGTTCTTTGTATATATTAGATATTGGCCCTTTGTCAGATATAGGGTTGGTGAAGATGTTTTCCCAATATGTTGGTTGCTGTTTAGTTCTTTTTACAGTGTCCTTTGCCTTACAGAAACTTTGTAATTTTATGAGGTACCATTTGTTAATTCTTGATTTTAGAGCATAAGCTATTGGTGTTCACTTCAGGAAATTTTCCCCTGTGCCCATGTCCTCAAGGGTCTTCCCCAGTTTCTTTTCTATTAGTTTCAGTGTGTCTGGTTTTATGTGGAGGTCCTTGATCCATTTGGAGTTGAGCTTAGTACAAGGAGATAAGAATGGATCAATTCTCATTCTTTTGCATGCTGACCTCCAGTTGAACCAACACTATTTGTTGAAAAGGCTATCTTTTTTCCACTGGATGGTTTTAGCTCCTTTGTCAAACATCATAGGTGTGTAGGTTCATTTCTGGGTCTTCAATTCTATTCCATTGATCTACCTGCCTGTCACTGTACCAATATCATGCAGTTTTTAACACTATCGCTCTGTAGGTACTGCTTGAGGTCCGGGATACTGATTCCCCCAGAAGTTCAGCAATTAAAACCAATGAATTCATGAAGTTTTTAGGCAAATGGTTGGAACTGAAAAATACCATCCTAAGTGAGGTAACCCAATCACAAAAGAATACGTATGGAATGCAGTCACTGACAAGTGGACTTTAGCCCAGAAGCTCTGAATACTCAAGACACAATTAACATATGAAATGATTCCCAAGAAGAAGGAAGGAGAGGGCCCTGGTCCAGGAAAGGCTTGATCCAGCATTGTAGGGGATTGCCAGAGAAATGGGAGGGGGGTGATTGGGGAATGGGTGGAGGGAAGAGGGCTTATGGGACTTATGGGGAGGGGGGAACCAGGAAAGGGGAAATCATTTGAAATGTAAACAAAGAATATAGGGGGAAAAAAGGAATGCCATTACTGACTTTTGGGGCAGCATAGATTTAAAGGAATAAAATTCTCCTAATTTTCACAAGCCCAGATGTGAATGAAGCTGGCACTTCACTATTTTTTAAAACCATATTTTTTAAAGTTTTTGTGATGATACCTTCCCTGTAACATGACAGCCCTCAGGTGAGGAAAACAAGAAGGGTCAGGACAGGAATAGGCATGGACCCTGGTACTGTAATGGAACCTATTGAGTCTAGTCTCTGCTACTTATGGTTTTCCAGCTTCAGTCAGCATTTTCCAAGGGCATGGGCTTATTTACTGTCACAATGAGAGTCACAAATACTAGTGGGCAGCTAATCTCTAATCTGAGTGAAAGGAGTTAGTGTCTGCGGCTTACTCTGCTCCTTAATGGTTTGCCTAAGACTTGGTCCCACATTTTACTCCTCCAGCATGGACAATTGACACTTAACAAATTATGAGACTCATGCAGATTATAATGAAATGGATCCAGATCCTTCTTTGTAAACTAAAGTCTTTCTTCTACATAAACCTTCTGGAGCTGGTTTGTTGTTGTTGTTTGAGTTTTAGTTTTTTTCTTTCTTCCTATAATAAACATATCATATTTGTGGAGAATTGAGCAAGAATACAGTGAATTTCTCTGACTGAGGCATTCCTCCTAGTGCTCATAGGGTGGCATTGATTTCTGTACTGAATAGACAGGTCTGCCAAGTATTTAAATGACTGGGCATGATTTTGACTCCTTCATTAGAAATTATAGCTAAGGCCAGGTCAGTCTGACATGAAGAAAAGTCAATTGCTGCTAAGTGACCTCATCTCTGGCAGATACTCTTTTATAGAACATGTATAATCTTATATGTTTTAGCAATATCTGATGAATGCTGATAAAATATTCTGGTAGTATTAGCCTATTAAAGATGGTTTCTTTTCATTCTAATAATTATGTGAAGTTTTGGAGTTGAGTGATTAAGAACAATTTCCTTCTTATTCACATTATTTTGTCTTCTATTCCAAAACAGTGTATGAAGGTGGTACACTATAAATTTTTACAGTTTGAGATGGTAAGTCATTTTAGTTATTCCAGATATTATTCTACCATATATATTACTGTAGCATCTACAGTATTTATCTTTCTCTGCAAACAAGGCTCTAGGTGCCACTGAATAGAACTAAGTCAGACACTTTCGGTTTCAGGTTTAATTGTCAGGTTAAATCAATCACCTAAATTCCTTGACTTTTGAATTTTTCCCCTGAAAAATGCATACAGACTACCTGCTTTGTGAAGAATAAACTTTAATCTCCTGTGTAATAAGCTGTGTTATTTCTACAGTTTCCTTTAAACCCCTGTCGTTAGGCACTTACAAATATGTCTAGTGGGAGTCAATAGTGCATAACAACATCAAAAACGTTCTTTTGCTGACCTTAATTAAAGCTCTAGTTCTAAAAGAACTGTTGTTATCAGAAGATCTTTCTTAAAATCTCATCTCTGTTATTTATCACCTATCATTAATTTCCTTGCATTTCATTCAAGTGTGTGTGTGTGTGTATGAGTGTTTGTGTATGTGTGTGCATGTGTGCAAACAAGGAAGAGACACAGAGAGAATATATTTTTCTCAAAGAATATGCTTACCTTCTCATGTTGAGATCACTAAGTTGAAGTTGGCAAAAGTTGTATCTGATTTCTAGAGCAGAAGAAAGCACTAGCAGTTGCTCTGAGGGAGAAATAGATTTGGGTACTAAAGCCTTAAAATTTCCATGACCATTTGATGCAGCATCTAGTGTTGCTGACTCCAGTATCAAGGATACATCATATGCATTGTCAGGCATGTAAACAAGCTAAACTTTTATAAAGTATACGATAGTAAGTTACTTCTTTTCTGGAATTTCTTGTAAATGTAATCATACAGTTTAAGTCTTTCATGTCAGTCAGTCTTTGGGTCAGGTCAGCATAATAGCACTGTAATATATGATTCATGAACATTACAATGACCATTCCTTTGACTTAATATTATCATACTGCACACACACACACACACATACACATACATACATATATATACACATTTGTGAATACGTGTGTATATATCATATATATATATATGTATATATAGAAACAAAATTGGGTATATACACCCAAAAATTTGGGTGTATATGTAATACATGTATATGGACACATACACATATGTGTGTGTCACAAATTGCTTATCACATCTATAATGAACCTGCATGACATCTTTTGGGTCTTAAAACTAGAGTCCTGAATATTTAAGAATAACCTCTGTGTGAATACATTTTCATATCTATTGGGTAAACGTGTAAAAGTCACATGGTGACTACATGTTTAACATTGTAAGACACACCATATTTTTCTAGAATTTAGTGTGTTGTTTCTCATCATCTTACTAGTGTTTAGGGTGGATCTGTATTTCACAGTTTTAAGGCTTTTACATATTTGAATTGTTTCTTTTTTTTCCCCTTTTTTATTGGATATATTCTTTATTTACATTTCATTTCCCTTTTCCTGGTTTCCCCGCCCCCCAAATGTCCCATATGTCTTTTTCCCTTCCCCTGTTCGCCTATTCACCCCTTCCCACTTCCCTGTTCTGGTATT
>BDUI01000052.1:409977-422015 GCA_002335545.1 Apodemus speciosus | reverse complement strand
AGATCAAGTGACCATAGGTGTGTGGGTTCATTTCTGGGTCTTCAATTCTATTCCATTGATCTACCTGCCTGTCACTGTACCAATACCATGCAGTTTTTAACACTATTGCTCTATAGTACTGCTTGAGGTCCGGGATACTGATTCCCCCAGAACTTCTTTTACTGTTGAGAGTAGTTTTAGCTCTCCTGGGTTTTTTGCCATTCCAGATGAATTTGAGGATTGCTCTTTCTAACTCTATGAAGAATTGAGTTGGAATTTTGATGGGGATTGCATTGAATCTGTACATTGCTTTTGGCAAATGGCCATTTTTACTATTTTAATCCTGCCAATCCAAGAGCATGGAAGATACTACCAGACGACGCCATTATACCACACTCCTGGGCATATACCCAGAGGATTCCCCAGCAAGTAATAAGGAAACATGCTCCACTATGTTCATAGCAGCCCTATTTATAATAGCCAGAAGCTGGAAAGAACCCCAATGTCCTTCACCAGAGGAATGGATATAGAAAATGTGGTATATTTACTCAATGGAATACTACTCAGCTATTAAAAACAATGAATTCATCAAATTCTTAGGGAAGTGTGTGGAATTGGAGAATGTCATCCTGAGTGAGGTGACCCAATCCCAAAAGAATACACATGATATTCGCTCAATTATAAGTAAATATTAGCCCAGAAGCTCAGAATACCCAAGACTAAATTCACATGTCAAATGATTCCCAAGAAGAAGGAAGGAGAGTTCCCTGGTCCTCGAAAGGCTCAGTGCAGCACTGTAGGGGAATACCAGGACAGGGGAGAGGGAAGGGGTTGATTGGGGAACAGGGAGGGCTTATGGGACTTTCAGGGAGGGGGATCCACGAAAGGGAAATCATTTGAAATGTAAATAAGGAATATATCAAATTTAAAAAAATAAAAAAAAGAATGTCCCTCAAAGGCTCATATTTTGAATGAATAGTCATCAGGGAGTTGAACTTTTTGGTCCTGTACTAGGCGATATAGCCTGTTGGAGTAGGTGTGGCCTTGTTGGAGGAAGTATGTCTCTGGAGGTGGGTTTTGAGGCTTCCAGGGCACAAGCTTGACTTAATTTCTCTCCTCTCTTTCTGTTGCATGCAGACCCAGATTTAGAACTCTCAATTTCTCCAGTACTATGTCAGCCCATATGCTTTTCATTATTAGGGTAATGGACTAAATATCTGACGCTGAAAGCCAGCACTAATCAGGTACTTTCTTTATAAGAGATGCTGTAGTTGTAGTTTCTTTTCACAACAATCAAATACTAAGTCATTCCAGAGAAATCTTTGTCTTTTCCCAAATCAAAACATTTGTTTTGTGCTGGAGTTTAAGTTAAATATAGTTGTTAGTTTCTTCTTTCTTTTACTGGTTATTTTACTTATTTACATTCCCCCTTCCCAGGTTTCCCCTTCTTGAACCCCGTATCCCATTCCCCTTCCCCTGCTTCTATGAGGGTGCTCACCCACCCATCCACCCACCCACCCGCTCACCCACCCACCCACTCCTGCCATAGCATTCCCTTATGCCTGGCCATCGTGACTCCACAGGACCAACACAGGATGGCTTTGTCTGGCATCAACCTCCCATTGATGCCAGACAAGGCCATCCTCTGCTACATATGCAACTAGAGCTTTGGGTCCCTCCATGTGTACTCTTTGGTTGGTGGTTTAGTCCCTGGGAGCTCTGGGAGTTCAGGTTAGTTGGTATTATTGTTCTTTCTATGGGGTTACAAACCCCTTCAGTGCCTTCAGTACTTCCCCTAACTCCTCCATTGGGGTTGCTGTGCTTAGTCCTATGGTTAACTGTGAGCATCCACATCTGTATTGGTTAGGCTCTGGCAATGCCTCCCAGGGGACAGCTATATCAGTCTCCTGTCAGCAAGAACTTCTTGGCATCCACAATAGTGTCTGGGTTTAGTGTCAGCAGATGGGATGGATACCTAAGTGGAATCGTCTCTGGATGGCCTTTGCTTCAGTCTCTGCTTCACTCTTTGTCCCTGCATTACCTTTAGAAAGGAACCATCATTTCTTAATAGGAGTGAAAGAATTAGGATTTGAATGTAAAAGCAAAATGATCTTCATTAGTTGTTTAAAAGGTACAGGGAAAGCAGCATTACATTACTTCTTACAGGTCAACCAGATGTGGCATAAATAATAAAAGGGGTAAGACACAGATACACAAGTATTACTGTCATACACATTCCCCCCTTAAAGTTCTAATAAAAATAATCCTAGGGTTAAATATTTGTTGATAAAGGTTCACCATATTTTCTTCATTTAATTTCTTAATGCCATCCAGCTCTTTTCCATCCCTGCCAGCTCTGGCCATTTTACAGTGTCTGTGGTTAATTTATAGTCTCCTGAAGGAATATCTACCAGAAAAAATATGCTTGTCTGGTTAAAAGCTATGACATATTAGAGACTGTGAATTTTTTAGTACTGCAGAAAGCTGCATAATTTCTTCAATCAAAGAATATATTCAAAATGTTTCATAGATAATTCATTTTAATATAATGCTAATCTCATATTATAGTTATACTGTCCTTTTTCAGTTGCATATAATTTTAAAACATTTACCACTGTGAAAAGGGTCAGTTTTATTCTTTCAAAATGTTGATTTTTTTCCCCAATCAGCTTTTATTTTCTAAGACTACATTTCATTCTATACATAAATTAAATCACACCTCTGCAATTTAAAAAAAAAAAGCATGACTTCTGGACCTATTTCCTCACACCAACTCCTTTCTTGCTTAACCTTCCCACAAAAGGTAGAAGACTTGTTTGGCATCCTGCAGATGTTAGGCTCTGCCCATTATACACCTTAGCAGGTCCGGGTGATGGTTTTGTTGCATAAAAGAACAAAGTTAGGGAGGGATTTGTGATTTTTGAATTCTAGAAATAGTATGATGGAAAAAAAAAGAAACTAATGATCCCAAGCAGAGTTCAGTGTTTTTGTGAAATCTATTGGGAAAAGGAGAGGGCCATCCTCCCCTGCTATGGACCCCACTTTCCTTAGACTCTGGCACACAGTCCTGGTGAGAGACAGTGTGCCTGTGGCTTGTTAGGATTCATTAAACAAACGTGGGCAGATAAGTGAATCCCGAGCACCAAAGAACAGAGCACTAGTTTGTGGTCATTTTCACTCATTGGAAAGTCATATTTCCATTTCATTTCCCTTTTATCTTCCAAATTAGTAAGCAATAACTTAATGTGAAAGCCACAGATCTTTCTTTGGAATGATTTAAAATGTTTCCAAGTGAAAATTATTTTCTGTGAATGACATATATTATTCGTTCCTTAGCTTTCTGAGATTTATCTTTACCTCCCCCCCCACATCACTTTGAACATGTCTTATAAAAGCAGTTGGAATGTTTGATGCATTGAGAATCCCAATGCCATCACTGTTTCACTGAAATCTCTTATCTTTAGTCGGTGTCTTTCCGGGACTTTCCAACTCTGATGGAATTTCAGCTTCCCAGAGTGACTAGTGCATCCTCCTTACAGGAATTCTGTAATCCATGATGCAAATTCCAAATATGGTGGCAAAAAATTCTGGGGATTGGTTAGGAAGGGAGATCCTTCAAATCTTAGTAAAGTTCAATCCAACTGGAAATCTTACAAAAGGCTGAAATCACCTTTAGCCTTTATTAAAGGCTCACCACAACCTTGACATTTACTGTGCACTCACTATGTTGTAGGTTTGAAGAACTTTCATAACTGCCCTTGCTTGGTTATTTCTTTCCTATGAGGCAAACACTCCCTATCTGTATAGTAGAGAAATGAAGGAATGAATTCAAGGTTACACAACTAATGAAGAGGAGGGAAGTGAAGCAAGTTTAGTCTTTCTAGTTACTATATATTCTACAAATCTGTACCTGCAGACCTGAAACCAGCTGTTAGGAACATGTATTTATGGAAAGACTATTTTTTTTCTTTAAAATTATTCTGAAACCTCATCTATGTTTTTGGTTTTATGTTCCTTTGATAATCTGTAGTTAAGCACACACACACAAACGCACACATACACACACAAACACACATACACACACACACGCACACACGCACACATACACACACACACATGTACACATACACACACACACACACACTCCTTTCCCTATACACACTCTTCAACCCACCCTGAAAGAAATTCTTAAAATGATATTTTAGGGTTTTAACTTTATAAATACAGTGTAATAGAAACAGAGGGGTATCAGGCTCAAGCCAGTGTGAAATTTGCCCTGGTAGAGAAATTTGCCCAAACCTTACTGACAGTCCCTCAGGGGCTTATTGGAACAGAGGATATGCACAGCATCACCTTTTTCAGACAAGCCTGATCTTTATGGCTGCTAGCATGCTGCTTTGATTGCGGCTTCATCTTGTTATAGGTACTGAGGATTAGCTTTCCAGCATGTTGTCTTTTAAAAACTGGAAATAGCTCTGGATAGAGACATAGTCATTTTATTAAAAATGAAAAAAAAAACTGACATTGTGATCCCTTTCCATTCCGCATCCCCCAAATATTTATTCATCTCTGGTCTTTTGTCTCAGAAAGGACACACTATTCTGTGCTCTGAATTTGACCACACCTGATTTCATGAGTAAGAATTTCTATGGAACAGAAGGAATGATAAGCAGCTATTCTGCTGCTGCCCTCTCCCTAAAACTGGCAGAAATCTGACGCCCCAATGCAGTTTAAAGAGTGCTGGTGAGTGGCATTTCTCCCACCCACAGTTATCAGCTCTTTACCAAGCATTCTGTTCTATTTATGGTGGAATATCATAAATTGCAACTAAAGTTTAGCTGCACTCATACTTTCCACTGAAAGCTTTAAATGTACATCAATCACACGAAATGCTGTTCAGTTTGCCATGGCTCTATCCAGTTCTGCCGTTGTCCAATGGAATTCCCAAGCAGTCAAATCTTGTTGAGCAGGAATGTGTGAGCAAGATAACCTTCTAGTTAACTCAGTTTCCCAGTTAACACTGATGTAATATGACAGTCCTTTTTCTTTTTTGTTTAAACTTTGAACTCTCTCTCTCTCTCTCTCTCTCTCTCTCTCTCTCTCTCTCTCCCTCTCCCTCTCCCTCCCTCCCTCTCTCTTTCTCTCTCTGTCCATCATTATAATTTTTTCTCTCATACAATATATCTGTACCACAGTTTCTCTTCCCTCCATTCCCAACAGCTCCTCCTCCCTTCTCCAGATCCACTTTCCCTCTGCTTCACTTCAGAAAGGAACAGGCCTATAAGCAATGATAGCTAAACAACCAAACACGACAAAACATGATAAGACAAAAGCCCTCATCATCAAGGATGGACAAGGCAACCCAAAAGGAGGAAAGCAGTCTCAAGAGCAGGCAAAAGAGTCAGAGATACACCTGCTCCCACTTCTAGGAGTCACACTAAACCACAAAACCACAAAACCACCAAGCTAATGACTATAATATATGTGCAGATGACCTTGATCAGACCTTTGCAAGTCCCATGCTTGCCACAAGGAAGTGTAATGCTGCTGGCTGAGGAGCTCTGGGTTCTGTTTTTATTTCCTTGCAGTACCCAGAGAGAGCTCTGCCCAGAGGCTTGCCACTGGACATCTTCTGAGTTTATTTTTGTACTCATTTATGAGTTCAAATTCTGATTTCTTTAGGTACCATATTTATTATCTGGGCAACTTCATTATCTTCTATAAGTTTCAATTCCATCACCTGTAAAAAGAATAACTAGCTCAAAGAAATAGTGTCGGGGCAAATACATAAAATCTTACTAGTGCCTTAGCAAATTTTTCGCCCATTTTAAAGTGAATCATAACATCATTAATGTTCCTTCAACTGTCAGTCCTTGCAGGCCCTCAATGCATACTTTGACAATGACCTTTCTGCCTGTAATTACAACACAAATAAGTTTGTTCTCATGCCATTTACATTTCTTTTGTAGAGACAGTTTGCCTGTACCATAGGAAAAACTGGCATCCTAGGTTAGCTCTGGAACAGAGTACACATAAAGTACTTGATGTCATTTAGCAAACGTGCTGTTATACAGAAGAAAGATACGTTAGTTAGATTAGTTAGATTCACTAACTCATGAGGTAGAATTTCAAATGTTTCTTTTGGATTTTAAAGAACTCTTCACTAATCTGTGCTATTACTTCAATAACTGCACAGTGAAGTGGCTGATAATGACTGTGTGCATGTGGGGTAGGGTTTATTGCCTAACTATCTGATTAGACTGTCTTCCTGCTTCTCCCTTTTTTTCTCCTTCACTCTCTTTCTTCCCAAAGATGAGAATGGCAAGGGAGAACAAACATATATTTGCTAGCTGGCCTTCAGGGCTTGTCTAGACATATTCTCTATCATGTAAGGGTGGTGTACAAAGGTCATCTTCTCAGACCTCCAGAGTGAGCACTTTGACCTTACTGCTGAATCACTTTTCCAGAAAGTGCCATGAGATCATGTGTCACTGTTTTGAACTTCTGGCCTAGTCAAGTGGATATAATATGTTATTTTCTTTTAGGTTAAATATATATGTTCTCTTAAAGCAAACACTATTTTTGGTCTGTTTGGAAAATTTTTTCTATCCTGAAAAAATTAAGGTGTATTTGAAATAATGAATCATAGGAGAACTATAGAATTTATCAGTTATCTCCTTATTAGCATATTATGTTTTAATAACATATTAATGCAAGGTTATAATTCATTTCAGTAAAGTTGTTTTATGATGCATATTTGAGTCTAATTAATTAGAAGTCTGCAATTTGATTAGAGAATTGTTTCAGATAAATGTCAAGAATTTTTTTAATGCCTAGCTTTATTGCTTTACAGTGGGCACTTTGGTCATATTAAATATATCATTACAGATTTCTTACAACTTTGGTTTCTCAATAAGTAGTTTAATATTAATTTCTCAATCATTTAAAGATTTAAATGTGTTTAAGTCTGTAAAGCTAACTCATTGAATGAGACCAATCACCTGAAAAATGAAACTATATTGTTATTTTACTATTGTTAATATGCAATTTAATTAGATTAGATGATGGAATACTATAAAAATTTTAAAAATAATAACATTTTTTAAACAACTAAACCTTGATAGGATCAATTCACATACTTACAGCACTGGGTCAACAGGAGCAGGAGAGAGAGGGAAGGAGGAATATATTCCAGAAATTCAATTCAAGTAGATATTTTGCTATTCTGTGTAACAAAACCACAAATTGAATTCTGTCATTCCTTTATAGACCACCAAGGAAAAGTATTATATAATTTACAGCTTGTAGTTACATGACTTTAATTAAAGTGCTAAATTAGCTAGCTCATATTCTATTTCTATAACAAAACACTTGTATGTAGGGGGATTATAAAGAAAGTGGTATATTTACTTCATACTTCAGAAAGTTTAAGAGCATGGTAGTACAGAGGCTCTGCCCTGGTGAGGTCTTTCTGTCGGATGACATCAGAATGGTAGTGCCACATGTAGAAGATGTCACATACAAAGAGAGGAAGCTAAAGACCAAGACTAACTTTTCTATTTAAGAACTATTTATAAAACATTGTGTGTATGAGTGTGTGTGTTTGAGTGTGTGTGTGTGTGTGTGTGTGTGTGTGTGTGTGCTTGCATGCCACAGCAGGTGTGTGGAGACCACTAGGAGTTGGTACTCTCCTTATGCCATGTGGGTCCCTGGAATTGAACTCAAGTTATCAAGCTTTTTAGCAAGCACCTTAACCAGGTAAGGCATCTTACCTGCCCAACATTTTCTTTTTTCACTTTCAACTCTTTCTGTGAGGTACTGAAAACTGATTTCCCAACAATTGTCAGAATTTGTGATGGGGTACTGGATATTTGAGACCATCATTATTGCCTCTGAGAAATGTGGTTTGGTTTTAGTTGTGGGTTTTTTTTTTCTGTTGTTCTTTCCTTACGTCCGTATTTCCTTACTTTCCTTATTTCTTAGATTTGTTTTGTTTTTGTGTGTGTTCTCCTTAAAGAAGATTGAGATTGAGATGAATTATCATATAGTATGAGAGACTGCTTGCTTTTAATTCCAGTTGAGGAAGATCTTCCTTGACAGGTTCCTGACTCTGACCTTCTACCAGGGATTGAAGGAACGTCAAGGGGAAGCTATTTTTATGAAGGCTATAATGATAAGGATAGCCAGCACTTTTGGAGTGCTACAGCTTTCACATGTGTTGACTCATTTGATTGTTATAAAACCCCCAAAAGGTATATTTTTACAATTACTCATTTTTTATGGATTCTAATACTGAAACAGTTACAAAGTACGGTCAGTAATTCAGAGCTCGGTCTGAACCCAGGCAGGCTGGCTTTACAGCTTAAGCAATACTATCTGCTCAGTTGGGATCTTTCATAGGAACAATGAAATCTGGGGATGATAGACTGTAGAGGAAAACCTCTCAGAAGATGTAGAAGTGACCTCTGGCACACCATCCAGTTTAATTTTACTTCATATCACTTTTTCTCTTTCTGGGAAAAGCATTTTGATTTCACGTTTTCTCTCAGAAGTAGGAATCTATTTTCTTTCACCTCTGCTAAGTCATGCAATGACACTTGAAGTTTGCTGTTTCTCTAACTCAGTTCAATTTACAAACAAAGAGACAAACAAATAAAGTCGTTCAAGGAATGCAGATCCAGCTCAGCTCAAGAATGCTTGGCTAGCATGTGCCAAGGTCCCTCCCTAGGTTGGCTAGGGCATGTCATGGAGAGAAAAAACAAGTCAAACAGTGAAATAACCAACCAAACCAAACCAAACCAAACCAAACCAAACCAAACCAAACCAAACCAAATCACAACAACACTAATGACAGCAACAAGAGTAACAAAGCCCTCACAGAACTGGTGCCACAAAAGAGAACCAATAAGCACGAATCATCTTAAAGATGAAGTGATGGAACATACAGTTAATTTAGAATCTTTTTTATTTAAGACATAAGCATCCAAAACAAAATAAGATACCCTTAACTAGCCCAAATCAAATTATTCCAAGAAGGAGATAAAAACAGAAATATTTAAGAAGTCCTTGAAAAAATTGATTTTATTTAATTCATGCATCTTGACATCAAAGCAAGACAAATATTTGGTCAAATGATCTAGATAGTTTCTATGAAAAAGTCACTTTAATCTACATTCCCTGATAAGTAGGAGTGGTAATCCATCCTGTTAATTCTGTGAGTTTGGTTATTTGAATGATTGATGGTTATTTAGCCATAATTCAGGTGATCTAAATCCTCAGGAAAATTATTCTTTTTGAAGATCACTTTTCTTTTTAAATTGTTATTTGGTGAATTCTCTGTTTACAAAAGGGCAAAGGATGTTCAGACATAAATATCCTGGGTTTGACTTCAGTCCTTACTTCATTTGGCCAGCAGAGGCACACTATGCTTTACCAGCCTAGGGTGTGTTTTGTAAATTGGAATTTAACATCACCAAAGTAATTGCTATGTATAACTTTGGGAAGTCAACTATGTGGTTGTTGATGGTCTCCGGCAAGCCATCTCACCGGCTTTCCCATGATAAACTAATAAGTCTGTAAGCACTCAGGCCCTCAGCACCCATCTCTCAGAACAAGGGTTAGCCAATCCATTGTGAGTGTTGCTTTCATCTTGAAGTTTAAGATAATTTGTGGTCTTGGAAAGATCAGGCTAATTTTGATACCACTGGAAATTTCTTATTTAACCTAGTTTTCACTGGAGAAATGGGACCCCTTTTGATGATATGGATGATCAGTGTAACAGCAGCAAGATGGAAAGCAAAAAACCGGAGGAGTTGGACTATCCAGGGAGTAAACATGGAAGCCACTGCATATAAGTAAGTAAATGTTAAAGAGCACTTAGACCAACCAGTGCCAGAATTTTATTGAGTGAACAACAGCACAAGTTCAGGCGTCTAAACTCTAAGTACCTCTAACCTTTGCCTCTTTTATGACTCTATTTTTTTTCTCATCTGACAGACCACATGCCAACATGCAAACCAGAATCCCTAACCTTGGTGATTTATAGCTTACAGCTGCTTCATTGTCTCAGACATGGCAGCTGCTTTTCAGATGTCTTCAAAACTAGTGGGAGAGTGTTAATGTGAACTTGAGTGGCTGCAGAAGAGAAAAAAGAGCTGATGAAAAAAAAATCATCTGAGTTCAATTCCAAAGCTTTCCATTGATCTTTGTTTTCAGGGCCAAACAAAATGTTTGGTTTATTTTATAAGCTAATTGGGTGTGTTAAAGGCTACTTGGCATTTGTGATTGACTCAATCTAACAAAAGTGATCACCAAGCTGGCTAATCAATAAGGTATCGATTACAAGCATGTGATTGGATTAGCCATTTGATCAATGCTGTGTGCTAATATATTAACAAGCAAATTACCAAGCAACCCTTACGAGCAGAATGCTGACTCTGATTGCATTACAAACTAGTGAGATCTAATGACCCACCAAGTGCAAGGGGTTAGTTATATAAATCAACACCTGAAAGTATTTTTTCCCTTGAAGATTTCTTTCCTGCCAATGAGAATGCTTTCTTAAGTGAGATTCAAATTTAATTACAGTTAGCAAGTAGTTTCACTGGGAAATCTAATTTCCAACCAAATTTAATTCACCAGGAAGTGGACTTTGGAACCCAAGATAAAGTAACCTGTATAAATTTTGGGAAACCTTAGCCAATAACAAGAAGGCAAGCATAAAGAGGCCCTGAGAGCCATTTTCTGCCTCAAAATTTTGGTGCATGGGCTCCCAGACAGGTTATCCTGAGATCCTTCATGAAGAATCTATTGTCTCTTGCTCCTTCTTATAGACCACAGATATCTTCCCAGTTCTCATTTTAAATTAACCTATTATCTAACTACTATAGTTGAAGAATGGAAAAGACAATGAGGTACACTCATGTGTGAGCATATATATGTGTATACATGTACGAGTGTGAGCTCATTTGTGTGTGTTTGCACATGAATAATGAAGAATTACAGCTATTAACAAAAAGTACCCAAGACAGAATGTGCAATAAAGGAAATATTTATTGGTGCTTTATTCACTGTACAAAATAATTGGAATCAACCTCATTGCTGACTGAAATACTGTTTCTCTCTAAATAAAACTGAAATTAAGAAGTTTGTTGCTAAGTACATCCTTTTAGGACTTAGGACATATAATATTACACAAGATTACACAACCTCAAAAGAAATAAGCCATGTGTTCTCTCTCATATGTGGAATATAGCCAATAGTATATGCATATATGTAAGCAAGTGTAGAGCCGTATAAGAATAGAGAACAAGAAATGTTAAATATAAAGGTATGAGGAAGGACTAGATGCAGGCAGAATATGTGAATATATATATATATACATATATGTATGTATATATATATGCTTTTCCTTTTTTTTAAAGGAGTAATTATCCAGATAGTGACATCTATCACTTGTCTTCTCTACAAGTTCATAGAAAATTTAAAACCATAACTAAGTTACAAGTGAAGTTTTGTATAGATAAAACCAGTCAATATTTTATCTTCTGTCCTAGCACCTATAATAAATCGTTAGTTCCCTTTTTATGACCTTTGGTTATTTGTTTTACTTTTTATTATTATTTACTTATTTATTTTTATAAATTGCTTAGAGACTCTTTTTTTATTATTTTATTTTATTTTTAAAGGGAAGTAAAAGCACTTTATGATGAAATTAAAGGTTTACATGGAAAATATTTCAGATAAGCACGTTAAAATTGACAATTTTCATGGAAAATTAAGGAGTAAGTGGTAGACATGTAAAACATTGCTAAATTAATTAAAATATTGGATAGAAACATTTTATGATAGAATTGAAGAGTTATAGGGAAAATATTTCTGATAAAATTGATTGTAGAAAAATGAAAAAACATGTTAGGATTGAAGATTATCATGGAAAATTTTTATATAGATATAATAATAGTAGGCATAAAAGTATTCCGAAGTTGATTAAAAGTGGAATTATAAACATTTTCTGTTAAACTTGAAGATTTACATAGAAAATATTTCTGATAAAATTG
>BDUI01000052.1:400995-409289 GCA_002335545.1 Apodemus speciosus | reverse complement strand
GATAGGTCTGCTTTTATAAGTTACTTGCCCTTTTTCCCTTACTGCTTTTAATATTCTTTCTTTGCTTAGTGAATTTGGTGTTTTGATTATTATGTGCTGGGAGGATTTTCTGTTCTGGCCCAGTCTGTTTGGAGTTCTGAAGGCTTCTTGTATGTTCATGGGCATCTCTTTCTTTAGGTTAGGGAAGTTTTCTTCTACAATTTTGAAGGTATTTACTGGACCTTTAAGATGTAAAACCTTGCTTTCTTCTATATCTATAATCCTGGTCTTCTCATTGTGTCCTGGAATTCCTGGATGTTTTGAATTACCAGCTTTATGCATTTTTCTATGGTATCTTCAGCACCTGAGGTTCTTTCTTCTATCTCTGATATTCTGTTGTTGATACTTGCATGTATTACTCTTGAATTCTTTCCAAGGTTTTCTATTTCCAGAGATGTTTCACTTTGTGATTTTTTTTTTTTATTGTTCCTACTTCCACTTTTAGATCCTGGATGGTTTTGTTCAGTTCCTTCACTTGATTGTGTTTTCCTATAATTCTTTAAGGGATTTTTGTGTTTCTTCTTTAAGAGCTTCTGACTGTTGACCCATGATCTCCCGTATTTCTTTAAGGGATTTTTGTGTTTCCTCTTTAAGGGCTTTTACCTATTGATGGATGTTCTCCTGTATTTCTTTAAGGGAGTTATTTAAGTCTTTCTTGACGCCTGCTATCAGCATCATGAGATACGATTTTAAATCCAACTCTTGCTTTTCCCGGTGTGTTGGGGTATCCGGGACTTGCTGTGGTGGGAGAACTGGGTTCTGATGTTGCCATGTGGCCTTAGTTTCTGTTGGTAGGGTTCTTGTGCTTGCCTTTCACCATCTGGTTATCTCTGGTGCTAGTTGGTATTGTTGTCTCTGGTGGGAATTTGTTACTCCTGTGGGCCTGTAAGCCTGTGTCCTTACTTCTCTGAGTGCAAAAGTGAAAGCACAACTGGGAAATCTCTCTCTCCCGGCATGATGAGAACACTGTAGAGTTTCCCAACTCCCCGATGCAAATGGTGGTGGGTAGGAAGACTTCAGTCCCAGCCACTCCACTGATCTTAGGCCCTGTGTGCTCTTAGCTGGGTTCCCTCCAGAGAAGGTGGAGATCTCATCTCTGAGCTCAAAAGTGAAAGCTTGCTGGAAGATCACTTCCTCCTGGCAGGCTATGCACAGAAGGCTGTGGAGTCTCCGGACTCCCTGGTGCAAATGGCGGTGGGCTATATATGCTTTTCTAATTCTTATTCCATCATGGATTTTGAGGGTGGTTGGTAGATAAGGGCATAAATTTAATTTCACAGCATTCCATGTTGAATGCCAAGTCTAACTGTTTATAAGTTCATCATGTTGTATTGGATTGGTAAATTTTGGTGTGTATTTAGATCTATTGAACTTTGGCATATGATATTTTTATTTATTTTCAAGACTTTTTTTATACTGAAGTAGAAAAAATAATATCTTCCACATTCAAAAACAAACACACACTTCCTTAGGATATGTTATGCATAGATGATTCTATAAATGATCTTACAAAGGAAAAAGCCACAAAACAAGGTTTTGCTACCTGTTTTCGCTGAGACAGGGTGAACCATTTATTCAATTGATTGTACTCTCTAGGACTCCCTAAGTAGAAACCACTTTGCTCACTTTCTCTCTTAATCCTTTTGCTTTTAAGAAACCTTTTTTCCCCTTTGCCTCGGGGAAGCTGAACCGATTAATCTAAATTCTCCAGTGCTTTTTGTAGACTGAAAAGGTCTCCCTAGGCTCAGAGGCAGCAAGTTAGCCAGAGCAGGAGTGAGGCCAGGCAAGCTGGGCTCCCGCAGTGCAGTGTAGAGTGACTGGCTTTGGCCTCACCAGGCACTGGCAGGTTGCAGCTGACAAAACAACTAGCAGGGCTACCCAGGCCTAGGGGGAGGAGGGGTGAAGCTGTCAATCACCACCACAGAAGCACAGGCAAGAAATATTATATGTGAAGGAGATTTGTCAGTTCCAAGATGTTAAGGTGAGCCAAGGTTGAGTTTGCTTGAGTTTAAAGCACTTAATGCCTGAAGGGCCAAAGCTCATCCCCACCTGCACCCCACCCCCAAACTCTCCTTGTGGTGCACTTGGTGGTTCCAGTTTTGTTTTTAAGTAGCAGACTCAGAACTATCAGGAATACCTAATGACATTTTCATAAGAACTGCTTTTCTCTTTGATTTAAAATTTGTGGGATCCAATAATCACAGATGACAATCTTCTTTGATCTATTCCTCTGTGATAAGTGCTTTTCATGAAAAGCACTATCTATTTCTAAATGAGTATATATCAACAAAGCCCAATATACATGAAATTAACTATTGATAGTCAAATATTGTGATGGTTCCTGAAACTATGACATCATCACATTTAGGGTTGATAGATTTCATAGGTCAAGAATGGCTGGTATCTGGTCTAAGCTCTGATAGCATATGTGGTACAGTGATATTATGGTCCATGTAGTCAGAATAATTCACTTAGTCATCAATCACTGCATCCCTGTTAAGAAACACGGTATCAGTAGTAAAATTCTAATTAAAAATTTACATTCATCAAAAAGCTTCAAGAAGGCTGTTAAAGAATATTGAACATCTTATGACTGTAAGACAGGTGTCTATAATGCTATAAACCCCCACTTGAGTGTTGCTGATTGATTCTCCTGACAGAATTCTATTTTTTTGTACTGTCATTAATTTCACATATAATTCATGGTGCTATAAATATTTCTCAAACAAGACTCAGCTGGATGGCTGTCAAACCAGCTGGATGGCTGTTGGTGATAATGACTACTATTAGAAGGCAAGTTTTCTGCATTTCTCTGTTATGTTGACATGGGAGAAGACAAGAGAGTAAATGATGACAGGTGAGAGAGAAAATTTCCCTGTTCAACAATTCATTCAGGGAATTGTGACAATTTTGGGGAAGGGACAGGAATTTTAAGGAACTTGTCATAAGAAGTTATAAGTTAACATCTTAGTCATCTAAGTGTGTGAATTCCCTAACCATAATTTATTTATTTTATTTCTAAATTGTCTCATGCTATCTACTTCAGTGTTACTTAGTACTAGTGAATAATCATTTCCATCAGTTTGAAGATAGTTTTGTTTTATAATACCATAGTTTCCTTTACCTTTATAGAGTTTTTTTACCTGCATAAAAATGTATAGACCCCTTGTTTGGTTGGAGTTACAAGGTAACTTCTTTTGCCCATTTTACACACAGGATTCACCTTCCCATAAAGAGGAAATGTCATTTTTGAAAGGTGACTTTGGTTGGTTGCAATAGATGGCTCAAAAGTTATCCTGTGGTGGAATGATGGGTTAATGAAGATCAAATGCAAAGGTGGACAGTTGCCTGAAGCATGCATAAATGATGTGGCTTACAAGAAGATAAATGGTTGTAATAAAAGATATTTAATTGAAGGCGTAAAACAAAATATGTGATTTGAAAGTGGGGGACATTAAGAATCATGTGTTTTAAAGAGGATAGGGGATGAGGTAAGTTGGGGGAGGGGAGGGTGTCAGCCAAAACTAAGCACATATGAAACACTGTATAGATGGAAGCCAAATACTTTATAAGCTAACTATAAAATAGAAACTTTAAAAGCATGAAAAAATACTATTATCTTAGTGTTCTCTTCCTATGAAGAAACTCCAGTGGGCGTTTAGAGCATTAGACACCTGTCTTACAGTCATAAAATGTTCAATATTCAACATCCCTCTTGAAGATTTTTGAAGCTTTTTCATGAATGTAAAAAATTAATTGAAAGATTTTTGCTGCTGATGCAGATTAGCTTGCATGAGTAAACCAAGTTTTAAAAGAAAGCCCTTACTTGGGGCTTGCTTACAGATTGAGAGGTTTATTTCATTATCTTCATGGCAAGAAGCATGGCGGCATACAGGCAGACATGGTGCTAGAGAGGTAACATTTGGATGCATAGGAAGCAGCAGAATGAGAAACTGGACCTGGTTTGGGTTTCTGAAACCCCAAAGTCTACTCCTAGTGACAAACTTCCTCCAACAAGCCCCCCCACACACTCCAACAACAACATACCTCCTAATCCCTGTCAAATAGCACCACTCAGTACCACTCCCTAATGACCAAGCATTCAAATAAACCTATGAAGTCTATTCCTATTCAAACCACTGTAGGCACTATTGTGCAGGTGGGCATATCTTGTCTGGCCAATGATTTATTCTGGGACAGAGGGCTCACAGCTAGGTAAGACCATTGATGCCCCAGTCCTCTATCAGCTTGCATAGCACCTGCCAGCACTACTGAGGCTATCAGGCAGGGAGGAAGCATCCAGTTCAGTTTCAGCCTCTTCACAGAGAATGAGAGTGAATGCAGAAACTCATGGATTCTTAATGTGCTTAGAAAAAATGATGTTTGAGAGCTTGGCTCTAATCAGGATGTTTAAATTACCCTCACTAAAGTCCTAGAATCATTTTGAAAGTATGGGTATATAATCCATGAGATACAGCAAATAGGAAAAAGGGCTAGGGAATTATGAGTTCTGGGCATGATAAAGCTGATATAATCATGACCTTACAGCAGCTATGACTGTTTCTAATGGGCCTATATAAGATTGGGACTATCAACAGTCAATCATCGATTGAGAAGGGGCAAAGAGGACTCCATCCTTCGCTGAAGAAGTGGGATCTTAGTTATTAACTTCATGTACCTGGGAGAAGGAACATCAAGGGATATTCTCATTAGATTGATCTGTTAGAGCACTATATTTTTTAATTACTAAAACACACAGAAGGGCCCAATATATAAGGAATGAGTAAAGTCTTGAGATAATGTGTGTTTTTGACATGAGGAAATGGCAAATATTTCCCTCCCTGTTCAAAAGATTCTAATATTTATTTATTTATTTATTTATTTATTTATTTATTTATTTATTCACTTTACATCCTGATCACAACCACACTCCCTCCTCTTCTCCCAGTCCCACACTCACATATCCCTCTTCCCATTGCCCCCTCCCCTTCTCTGAAGAGAAGGGGAAGACCCCCATAGATACCAACTCTCTCAGGCACATCAGATTACAGCAGGACTAAGGGAATCTTCTCCCACAGAAGCCAGACAAGGCAGCCCAGCTAGGGGAAATGGGATGCAAAGGCAGGCACAGAGTCAGAGACAGCCCTCACTCCAATTGGTAGGGGACCCACCTGGAGACCAAGCTGCACATCCCTTACAAATATATAGGGGGCCTATGTCCAGGCCATTCATACTTGTTGGTTGGTGGTTTAGTCTCTGTGATCTCCCATGGTCCCAGGTAAGTTGATTCTGTAGGTCTTCTTGTGGTGTCCTTTACCTCTCTGAGTCCTTCATTTCTTATACCCATTCTTCCACATGACTCCTCTAGAGCTCTGCCTAATGTTTGGCTGTGGGTCTCGGTATCTGTTTTTATCTTCTACTGGATAAAGCTTCTCAGAAGGCAGTTATCCTAGGCTACATACTGTTAGCATAGCAGTGTATCATTGATAGTGTTAGGTATTGTCTCTTTTCCATGGGGTAGGTCTCAAGTTGGTCCAGTCATTGATTGGCCATTGTAATGTGTTGGCCTGATGTTTGTATTTTAATGTTAATTTGGGGCCCCTAAGACCTAGAATCTGTGTGTAGCCACTGGGACCTTGTTCCCAAGTTAATTCTGATTTGGTGAATAAAGATGCCAACAGCCAACAGTTGGAGAGAAGAAATAAAGGTAGAGGTAAGGTGTGGCAGGTTTGGGAGGAGAGAGAAGCAACCAAGGAATAGAAGATGAGCATGCAGGAGAGAAGAAAGATTAGCTGAGCCATAAAAAATTGTGGCCCTGTGGGCTGGCCAGTTGGAGCCAAGAGCAGCCCAGATGAAACCTAAAATTATTAAGTGAGAATTTGAGTCATTGTTAGGAAGGCAGATTATAACAGTATAGAGGGGAGGCAGCTTCCCAGCTACTGTGTTACCTAAGGCATATTAAAAAAATATAAAGGCTGTGTGTGTCCTTCATCTGGGAACATAAATGGTCAAAGACAGGAAAAAAAAAACAACCCTGCACTAGGATTTTTAAATATTTAAATAAAAATTATTACAGGCCATTCCCTCAATCTCTGCTCCATCTTTATATCTGCACATCTTGTAAGCAGGAAAAATATTGGGTGGCAGGTATTGTGGATTCCTTTATTGGAAGTTCTGCGTGGCAACTTTAATTTCCATATACCCAGCAGCTGAGAGTTTCAGCTAGGGTCACCGCATAGACTCAGGAAGCCTCCCCTGTTCCAGATATCCAGCTTATCCTAGGTATGCCTCTCCCACCAATTTCATTTCTCTCTCCCATCCTTCTACTTCTCCCCAACTGCTCTCCCATGCCTGATCCTCACTTCTGTCCCCCTCCCCACCTGTTCTTCCAACCAGTTCCCTCCTTCCACTTACTTCCAATTTCTACTTTACATCCTCTTCTGATTTCAATTCAAGTTCCCCACCCCCACCCCCGGGTCCTCACTGTTATTTAGATTCTTTGGGACTGTGGATTGTAGCATGATTATCCTATACTCTATGGCTAATATTCACTTATAAGTGAGAACATGACATGTGTATCTTTCTGAGTCTAAGCTACCTTACTCAAGATATTGTCTAGTTCCATTCATTTGCTTGTAAATTTCATAATGTCCTTGTTTTTCATAGCTGAGTAGTATCCCATTGTGTAAATGTACCGTTTTTTTTTAATCCATCCTTCAGATGAGAGACATCTAGGATGTTTTCCAGTGATGTTTGTGTCTGTAGTTCCTGTTTTCTAGGTTTTCCATCTCCAGGATTTTCTCAGTTTGGGCTTTTCTTATTGCTTCTGCTTCCATTGTCAGTTCTTGAATAGTTTTATTCATTTCCTTTACCAGTTTGATTGATTGCATTGTCCTGGGATTTATTAATTTTCTCTTTAAAAGCTCTATCAGGTTTATATAATTTTATTTAAGATCTTCTTGAGCTTTGGATATATTAGGATATCTAAGACTTACTGTAGTCAGATAACTGGACTTTGTTGGTGCCATATCGCACTGGCTCTGGTTAATTTTGTTCTTATGCTGGCCTTCAACCATCTCATCATCCCTGGTATTGGCTGGATGTTCCTGATACTGGAAGGACCTCTTGGGGAGTCAGGCAGAGCTGTGGGACACTATGATGGAGCTCAGCGAACAGCAGGCTTCTCACCTCTGCTGTTTGTGTCCTAGGAGGATCTGAATGTTTCTGGGGCCCTGCAGGTCTCTTTGAGAAGTGGACTGAACCATGGGCTAGACAGTGGAGGTCAGGGGACAGCATACAGGTTACCTTTAGGGGGGCCTTTGGACGTCATTGGTTGGTAGCAGGTAGAACTGTGGACCACAATGTCCAAGTTTGAATGTTGATAGTGTGTGCAGAAAATGTTCAACATAGATTTCTCCCTAACACTGTATTTATGGCCTGAAAATTGCTCCCTTACAAGACTGCTCCTACTGAAATTGGCTAAAGCTTCTTGATTTAGCTGAATTCAATAACACCACCTCTTTATTCAGCTGTGTACAATAAACACAGTTCTAGGGTGTCATGGCTTCTCCATCAAAAACTCTACTCCTCCCATTCCCAGTATTCCTCAATATATATTGCTGTTTTCTTCATTCCCTTGTCACTCTAGTTAGGTCATTTCCTGGAGGTCTGCAAGAACACAGCACCAATATGTATGGTAAGCACAATCCCTAGGGTATAATTAAGCCAGACAAGAAGCCAAATAGCACAAATTCTGTGCTGTTTGTTTAGGTTCTTGTCTTTATGTTCCAGCCTTGAATTCCTTTACTTCCCTCAATGATGGACTATATAACTTGTAAACCAAACAAAATCTTCCCTCCTCCAAGTTACTTTTGGCTTGTGTTTTATCTCAACCACAGGAAGGCAAACTAGAAGAAAATCCATTGTGATGGGTAGTGTAAAAATAAACAACTTGCTATTGAGGATGTACTGGTGAAAATGCAAAAATGCACACCACCAATGAAAAACAGTATTGTGAGTCTGAGGAATATAAAAACAGAATTTTTATGTAAAACAGTATTGATGAACATTGAAGGCATTACCTTGAGTAAAATGTGAGAAACTTCACCATAGTGTGCTGAGAACAAAGGACAAACATAGGATTCTACTTGCATATAGTGCCTAGGATAGGCAAATTCACAGAAGTATGAAGTAGAAGGAGGTTGCTAGAAGTAGAGGGAGAAGAAAGAAGGACTTGTTTTATCTTTATAGAGTTT
>BDUI01000052.1:378495-395995 GCA_002335545.1 Apodemus speciosus | reverse complement strand
CCCACAATATATTTAATGATGTTAAATTGTTGATCATCACTTGTTTATTTCATGGACACTGAGACAACTTTAAGTTCTTCAAAGAGAAAAATCAGTAGTTCCTAGCCATGTAATATTTTGAGTTAAATATTATTATGACCTCATGTGTTATTTCTCTATCGTTGTGATAAGATACCGTGACTAAGACAACTCAAAAGAAAATGTTTATTTGAATTGGAGGTTATTATAGAGGGATAAGAGTTTGTCATGGCAGCAAGGAACAGACATGGCAACTCAAGCAGAAGCTGAGAGGTCACATCTTAGATTCAAGCAGGAAGCAGAGACCCTTTGGGAATGACAGAACATCTTTGAAACCTTTGAAGGCTGCCTCCCCGTGGCATACTTCCTCCAAAGAATTCAAACCTTAAGTACCACTATCAACTGGGGAACAAAATGTTCAAATGCACAAGATTGTGAGGCATCATATCCAAACCAACACATCTTGTGAGTAAGAATCCAAATAATTTTAGCATCTTTTTTTAGTTATAAAAAGGTAACTAAGACTTTTAGCACATGTCTATTCTAAACCACTTTCTTTTTTAAGATTTACTTATTTTAATTTCATCTTTATGAATGCTTGTCTGCATATACATGTATACACCATGTCCATTCCTGGTACATGAGGAATCCCTAAGAGTGCATCAGATATCTTAAAAGTGGAGATACAAATAATTCTGGGCTGCAGGGAAGAGGGGTGGAGCTAGAAATTGAACCCAGGATGTTTGGAAGAGCATCAAGTATTCTTAATCACTGAGCCATCCCTAGAGTCACTTCCTAAAATACACTTAGAGAAATATCATGGTACCTTCCCTTCCATGTGAGTGATGTGTTTCCTATTGTACTTCACACCTATCTGGACCTATCATTATAGAATCACCCAGAAAATAGGGCTGACTACATTTTGAAGCTTTTGGAATTTGTGTATGCCCATACTGAACTTCTTCAGTGTGGCTTTGGAGATGAAAAACCCTTCTAAGACATTATTAATTTTAACATGGACTTGAAATATAGAAAGATTTTCTAGTTTAAAAATTCAAAAAGACATTTAACTTAGGAAAAATTCCAAAAATATTTTCAATTCCCAGAAAATGAATAGTGCTTTCAAATAAATAAATTCTAATGTTATTCACACCAGTTCATTGTTGGTAATTACAGTTTCTTGGTGAGTACAAAATTTTGTGAAACCTTTTGTTTTACAAGACTAATAATAGCTATTAAGTGGTTTTATAGGTGATGCTCTAAGAAACAAAATATACTTAGATTTTGATTTAATGAATTAAAATTAAATAGGAAGAGCTTAGACTTTTTTCATTTTTTATAGAGTATTAAGATGCTTTGTGACAAGAATAAACATATTTAATAAGTGCATAGGATATAAAACCTGCTAGCAGTTATGGCATTTTATATTTTAAACTTTATTCATATTATTAAATTAGTGTTTGTATTATTAAATTAGTATTAATAGTATAGAATTAAAAGGAGAAAATGATTGTTTTAAACACGTGTTTGTATTAGCCCTAGTGACAATAGTACAAAAAGTGCCTTGGATGAGTTTTCAAGCAATCTTAAAACCTTTTTAGCAAAGTTAGGTGTGTCTGGCATCTGCTCTGTAGCACATTCTCCTTGTCATTGTGCATGTTGACAATGACGCTCCAAACTGGCAGTAGCCAAAGAACAGCAACATGAACTGGATGCAACCCAGAGAGCAGAGATTCAGTGGCATCTATTGGTATGATCATCCTTTCTGGAAGGAATATATTCTCCCACCAAAAGAATTATTAGTGAAATCTACATACTCATGTTTCTAAGTAGAAAGATTATAAAACTATTCATAAGTATATATGGTAAACATAAACATACTATCAGAAACAAAAATGTAAATGATACATGAAATGAAGAATTAACAATGCATAAAATCTGCTATCAGAAACCATATTTTTCTCAAACACACTCATAAATATAATTAAGTCCATGTGATTTCAGTAAGTCAGCTTAATATACACTCTGATTGACATGAAAATTAGAATACTTTCCCAACAATCCATTTTTTCTTTGACTTAGTTTTTATTTAAGTTCAATTTTTCCGCAAAATATATACAGTTTAACATAATGCCATCAATAAGATACCAGTTTTATCTTCACTTGATGGTATGAATACTCTATGACTCACTTCAGAACATGAAGCCACCATTCTTCTTTCCTTATTACATAGGATTCTGGCTTGTGATTATTATTTGCAATCTGGATGCTGACAAAATTGGTGTTTCTCCTTTGAGGAGCTACATATTTCATGCACTGTGGCAGTTGTAGGTGCATATGTATGCTGTAGGTACAACTCACATTCACTGCAAATAATTACACAGAAAGGGGTATAGTGAGGAAAGTGCATTGATAAAGATAACAGAGCAGGACTTCATATTTATTCATTTGCAATGATTTCCACATCAACTTCATTCAGTTTATGAATCTAAACATTACTTCTCTTGCTGTCAGCACTTCAGGCTCCACCTGGGATCAGTTAGACAGGCAAGCTGTGCTTTCTGCATCCTAGAATAATTATGCAAAATAAAGATTCTGCATTTGGAATGTGGCTGACAGGTTGGTTGATGATGCACTGGGCAAAAAGGAATGTACTTTCCCCGCCTCAATCGTGTAAGCTCTTCTGTTCCAGAGGCTTATGTCTTTAGTAAGAAAAGCAGATGTGACTTAAGGAGCAGGGACATAAGGTTCATGCTGGGGAAGAACCATGACTTCTTAAGCACATTTTGAATTTCAGAATTTCCCCATCTTTCTTTTTAAAAGAGTTTAAATTTCTCACAAATTTGATACTTTTATTTCTGGAACAAAAGCTTATACTATAAATTTTACTTTTTTTWAAAAATATATTTAGGTGAAGAATGTGTTTTTACTCTGGAGATTTTCTCCAAATGCCCAAATCTACCCAATTTGTATTTATTTCTCTTTGAAAATTTTTCTTAAACATCCAAAGGCTATTCTTATAGTAATGAATAAAATAGAACTAGTAAAAATGTTCATATTAAACATACAGTCATTTGTTATCCATCTCTAGAGTCTACAATAGAAAAGAATTTACTGGGTTAATAATTTATACTCTAGAAATGGGTAGCAAATGACAAGAATATTTAAGATAAATAGTTTGATTTGAGGCTTTTACTAATGTTCATTCATATATTTCTTTTCCATTAGCTGTTTCCATATCACAAATAGTATTACCTTTGAAACATTAAATGTATTTTCCACTAATCAAAACTAATAATTTTGATATACTAGGAATAAAGAAATAACTAAGAATTCATTTCCTGGCTGCTTCTTTTTTATTAGGTATTTTCTTTATTTACATTTCAAATGTTATCCCCTTTCCTGGTTTCCCCTCTGAAAACCCCATATCCCATCCTCCCTCCCCCTGCTTACCCACACACTCCTGGATTCCCCTACACTGGGACAATGAGCCTTCCCAGAACCAAGGGCCTCTTCTCCCACTGGTGTCTGACAAGGCTATCCTCTGCTGTATATGCAGCTGGAGCCATGGGTTCCTCCTTGTGTATTCTGTGGTTCATGGTTTATTCCCTGGGAGCTGTGGTGGTACTAGTTGGTTCATATTGGCTGCAAACCCCATACGCTCATTTAGTCCTTTCTCTATATCCTCCATTGGGGTCCCTGTGCTCAGTCCAATGGTTGGCTACGAGCATCCACCTCTGTATTTGTCAGACACTGGCAGAGCTTCTCAGAAAACAGCTATATCAGGCTCCTGTCAGCAAGCACTTGTTGGCATCCACAAGAGTGTTTAGGTTTAATAACTGTATATGGGATGGATCCCCAGGTGGGGCAGTCTCTGGATGGCCTTTCCTTCAGTTTCTGCTCCACGCTTTGTCTCCGTACCACCTCCATTGGGTATTTTGTTCCCCCTTCTAAGGAGGACCGAAGTACCCACACTTTGGTCTTCCTTCTACTTGAGCTTCATGTGGTCTGTGAACTGTGTCTTGGATATTCCAAGCTTCTGGGCTAATATCCACTTATCAGTGAGTGCATACCATGTGTGTTCTTTCATGACTGGGTTACCTCACTCAGAATGATATTTTCTAGCTCCATCCATTTGCCTAAGAATTTTATGAGCTTATTGCTTTTAATAACTGACTGGTACTCCATTGTGTAAATATACCTCATTTTCTGTATACATTCCTCTGTTGAGGGACATCTGGGTTCTTTTTTTTTAATTAGGTATATTCTTTATTTACATTTCAAATGTTGTCCCCTTTCCTGGTTTCCCCCTCCCCTGAAAATCCCATAAGCCATCTCCCCTTCCCAAATCAATCCACCCCCGCTTCCCTGTCATGGTATTCCTCACACTACAGTATCAAGTCTTTTTAAGACTAAGGGCCTCTCCCCCATTTGGTGTCCAACAAGATCGTCCTCTGCTGCCAATGTGTCTGGGGCCATGGTTAGCTCCAAGTGTATTCTTTGGTTGATGGTTTTGTCCCTCAGAGATTTGTGAGTACTTGGTGACTCATATTGTTGTTCCTCCTATGGCACTGAAAACCTTTTCAGCTCCTTTGGTCCTTTCTCTATCTCATCCATTAAGGACCCTGTGCTCAATTAGGTGGCTGGCTGAGAGTTTCCCCCTCTGTATTTGTCATGCACTAACAGAGCCTCCCAGGTGACAGCTATATCCAGATCCTGTCAGCAAGCACTTGTGGGCATCCACAATAGTGCCTGGTTTTTGTAATTGTATATGGGATGTATTCCTAGGTGGGGTAGTATCTGGATTGTCTTTCATTCAGACTTTGCTCCACACTTTGTCTCTGTATCTCCTTCTGTGGGTATTTTGTTCCTCCTTCTAAGAAGGAACCATACTTTGTTCTTCCTCCTTCTTGGGCATCATTTGATTCTCAACAGTAAAAGAACTTCTGGGGGGAATAAGTATCCCATACCTCAAGCAGTACAACAGAGCAATACTGTTAAAAACTGCATGGTATTGGTACAGTGTCAGGCAGGTAGTTCAGTGGAATAGAATTGAAGACCCAGAAATGAAACCACACACCTTTGGTCACTTGATTTTTGAGAAAGGAGCTAAAACCATTCAGTGGAAAAAAGATAGACTCTTCAACAAATGGTGCTGGCTCAACTGGTGGCTAGCATACAGAAGAAGGCAAATGGATCCATTCTTATCCCCTTGTACTAAGCTCAACTCCAAATGGATTAAGGACCTCCACATAAAACCAGACACACTGAAACTAGTAGAAAAAAACTGGGGAAGAGCCTTGAACACATAGGCACAGGGGAAATTTTCCTGAATAGAACCCCAATAGTCTATGCCCTAAGATCAAGAATTGACAAATGGGACCTCATAAAATTAACAAAGTTTCTGTAAGGCAAAGGGCACTGTCAAAAGGACAAAAAGGCAACCAACAAATTGGGAAAAGATCTTTACCAACCCTCCATCCAACAGAGGGCTAATATTCAATATACAAAGAACTCGAGAAGGTAGACTCCAGAGAGCCAAATAGCCCTATTTAAAAATGGGATACAGAGCTAAATAAAGAATTTTCACCTGAGGAATAACGAATGGTTGAGAAGCACCTAAAGAAATGTTCAACATCCTTAGTCAACAGGGAAATGCAAATCAAAACAACCCTGAGATGTTACCTTACACTTGTCAGAATGGCTAAGATAAAGAAGTCAGGAGACAGCAGGTGCTGGAGAGGTTGTGGAGAAAGAGGAACACCCCTCCACTGTTGGTAGGATTGCAAGCTGGTTAAAACCACTCTGGAAATCATCCTGGTGGTTCCTCAGAAAACTGGGCATAATACTACCAGAGGACCCTGACATCTGGGTTCTTTACTGCTTCTGTCTATTATAAATGAGGCTGCTATGAACATAGTGGATTATGCATCCTTATTACATGTTGGAGCATCTTCTGGGTATATGCCTAGGTATGGTATAACTGGGTCCTCAGATAGTACTGTGTCCAATTTTCTGAGGAACCACCAAACTGATTTCCAGAGTGGTTTTACCAGCTTGCAATCCCAACACTGGAGGAGTGTTCCTTTCTCCAAATCCTCTCCAGCATCTGCTGTCCCCTGAGTTTTTTGATATTAGCCATTCTGACTGGTGTGAGGTGAAATCTCAGGGTTGCATTTCCCTGATAACTAAGGATGTTGAACACGTATTTAGGTGCTTCTCAGCCATTTGGTATTCCTCAGTTGAGAATTCTTTGTTTAGCTCTGTACCCCATTTTTTAAAAAGGGTTATTTGGTTCTCTGGAATCTAAGTTCTTGAGTTCTGTAACTGCCCACAAATATGTCAAATGTGTTACTGGGTTACCTGGAAGCAAAGCTGGGAATAGAACAGGGTGGCAAGAGGAAATTGAAGCCAAGACAAATTTCCTGATCAAGGCTTGAAGTTTAATGGGGGTCTCCAAATATATATAGGCAGGGGAAGACCCATCCCCCAAAGGCTGGAAACTCTCGAAGAACCAGTTTGCTTGTTCTGTAGGTGGCTAGGGTTAGGTGGCTAGTGCCTCTCAGGAAACTGCAGGTCCTTGGAGAACAATGGATTTCAGCCAGGTCTGAGCACTCCATGGTAGGTGGAGCAGGATTATGGCTAGCACAGGAATTTCCACTCAAAGGCTGGGAGAGGAACTTCACCTTGGTCTTTATCAAGTTCCTGCCAGGTGGCATAGCACCCCAATATGGCTCTCTACAGAGTTCTTTGTATATGTTAGATATTAGCCCTGTATTGGAGGTAGACTTCATAAAGATCTTTTCCCAATCTGTTGGTTGCCCTTTTGTCCTTTTGACAGTGTCCTTTGCCTTACAGAAGCTTTGCAATTTTATGAGGTCTCATGTGTCAATTCTTGATCTTAGAACATAAGCCATTGGTGTTCTGTTCAGGAAATTATCCCCTGCGCCCATGTGCTCCAGGCTCTTTCCCACTTTCTTTTCTATTAGTTTCAGTGTGTCTGGTTTTATGTGGAGGTCCTTTTGATGTACTTGGACTTGAGCTTTGTACAAGGAGATAACAATTTGCATTCTTCTACATGCTAACCACCTGTTCAACCAGCACCATTTGTTGAAAATGCTGTCTTTTTTCCCCACTGGATAGTTTTAGATCCTTTGTCAAAGATCAAGTGACCATAGGTGTATGGGTTTATTATATTGATCCTGGGTTTTTTGTTATTTCCGATGAATTTGCAAATTGCTCTTTCTAACTCTATGAAGAAATGAGTTGTATTTTGATGGGGATTGCATTGAATCTGTAGATTGCTTTTGGCAAGATGGTCATTTTTATTATATTAGTCCTGCCAATCCATGAGCATGGGAGATCTTTCCATCTTCTGAGATCTTCTTTGATTTCTTTCTTCAGAGGCTTGAAGTTCTTGTCATACAGATCTTTCACTTGCTTGGTTAGAGTCACACCAAAGTATTTTATATTTTTTGTGACTATTGTGAAGGGTGTTGTTTCCCTAATTTCTTTCTCAGCTTATTTATCCTTTGAGTAGAGGCAGGCCACTGATTTGTTTGAGTTAATATAACATCCAGCCACTTTGCTGAAGTTATTTATTAGCTTTAGGAATGGAATTATGGTGGAATTTTTGGGGTCACTTAAGTATACTATCATCTGCAAATAATGATGTTTTGACTTCTAACTTTCCAGTTTGTATTCCTTTGACCTTTTTTTGTCTAATTGCTCTTGCTAGGACTCTGAATACTATATTGAATAGGTAGGTAGAGATTGGGCAGCCTTGTCTAGTCCCTGATTTTAGTAGGATTGCTTCAAGTTTCTTTCCATTTAGTTTGATATTGGCTATTGGTTTGCAGTATGTTGCTTTTACTATGTTTAGGTATGGGCCGTGAATTACCAATCTTTCCAAGACTGTTATACCGAAACCCATCCAATGGCAGGCCTGCTGGATGTGTATAGCTATGAGAAATTAACAAATCAGTACTTTGATTGTACACAAAGCAGTTGGATACTCATTATATGAAAATTTTAGGATCACTGTATATAAGCTGCAGCAAATCTTGGAATGAAGGTATCTTGTAGAATTATTATCCTATTTGTATATTTAAAATTGATTTGAAGGCTGGAGAAATGGCTCAGAGGTTAAAAACACTGGATGCTTTTCCAGAGGTCTTGAGTTCAATTTCCAGCAACCACATGTTGGCTCATAATCATCTATGATGTGATCTGGTGCCCTCTTCTGACTTGCAGGCATATATGAAGTAGCGTGCTATATATACATACATAATACATATATACATATATATATGATAAAAAATTTTAAAAATGACTTTGAATCATTCCCTATGCTTTTTCTTTCTTTTTTATTGAATATAATTTTCATTTATATTTCAAATGCTAAAACCTTTCCTGGTTTCCCCCCTTCCCAAAAACCCCCAACCTTTCCTCCCAACACCTGCCTCCGAGTATAAGCTCTTCCACCTGACCCACTCCCACCTCCCCTCCCCTCAATTTCCCTTTGTTGGGGCATCTATTGAGCCGTCACAGGACCAAGGACCACTCCTCCCACTGATGCCTGACAAGACATTCCTCTGCCATATTTTTGGCTGCAACCACGTGTACCCCTTGGTTGATGGTTTAGTCTCTGGGAGTCAGGGGGTGTCTGAGTGGCTGACCTCATTGTTCTTCCCATGGGGCTGTAAACCCCTTCAGTTCCTCTGGACCACTCTCCAACCCCTCCATTGGGGACCCCAAGCCCAACCCAATGGTTGCCTGCTGGCATCTCTGTATTTGTAAGGCTCTGGCAGGGCCCCTCCAGAGACAACCATGACATGCTTCTTTTGGTATGCACTTCTTGTCATCCATAGTAGTGTCAGGGTTTGGTGACTGTTTATAGGCTGAATCCCCAGGTAGGGCAGTCTCTGGGTGGCCTTTCCTTCAGTCTCTGCTCCATTCTTTGACTCCTTTATTGCTCTTGTGAGTAGTTTGTTCCCATTCTCAGAGGAACCAAAGCACTCCCACTTCAGTCTTTCTTCTTGAGCTTTCAGTGGTCTGTGATTTGTAACTTGTTTATTTTGAGCTTTTGGGCTAACATCTGCTTATCAGTGAGTGCATACCATGTGTGTTCTTTGTGATTAGGCTATCTCACTAAGGATGACACTTTCTAGTTCCATCCATTTGCCTAAGAATTTCATGAATTCATTGTTTTTAATAGCTGAAGAGTACTCCATTGTGTATATATATCACAGGTTCTGCATTCATTCCTCTTTTGAAGGACATCTGGGTTCTTTCCAGCTTCTGGCTATTATAAATAAGGCTGCTATGAACATAGTGGAGTAGTCTCAGTATATTCCCAGGAGTGGTATAGCTGGGTCCTCAGGTAGTACTATATCTAATTTTCTGAGGAACCACCAAACTGATTTTCAGAGTGGTTTTAACCAGCTTGCAATCCCACCAACAATGGAGAAGTGTTCCTCTTTCCCCACATCCTCTCCAGCATCTGCTGTCCCCTGAGTTTTTTATCTTAGCCATTCTGACCAGTGTGAGGTGGAATCTCAGTGTTGTTTTGATTTACATTTCCCTGATAACTAAGGATGCTGAACATTTCTTTAGGTGCTTTAGAGCCATTCAAGTTTCCTCAGTTGAGAATTCCCTGTTTAGATCTGTACCCCATTTTTTAATAGGGTTATTTGACTCTTTGGAGTCTAACTTCTTGAGTTCTTTGTATACATTGGATATTAGCCCTCTATTGGATGTAGGATTGGTAAAGATCTTTTCCTAATTTGCTGATTGCTGTTTTGTCCTATTGACCATGTCCTTTGCCTTACAGAAGCTTTGCAGTTTTATGAGGTCCCATTTGTTGATTCTTGTTCTTAGAGCATAAGCAATTGGTGTTCTGTTCAGGAACTTTCCCTCTGTGCTCATGTGTTCAAGATTCTTCCCCATTTTCTCCTCTATAAGCATCAGTGTGTCTGTTTTTATGTGGGGGTCCTTGATCCACTTGGACTTGAGCTTTGTACAAGGAGATAAGAATGGGTCGATTTGCATTTTTATGCATGCTGACCTCCAGTTGATCCAGCATCATTTTTTAAAAATGCTGTCTTTTTTCCACTGGATGTTTTTAGCTCCTTCGTCAAATATCAAGTGACTGTAGGTGTGTGGGTTTTTTTTTCTGGGTCTTCAATTCTATTCCATTGATCTTCCTGTCTGTCTCTTTACCAATACCAAACAGTTTTTATCACTATTGCTTTCTAGTACTGCTTGAGGTCTGGGATGGTGATTCCCTGAGGAGATCTTTTGCTGTGTAGAACAGTTTTTCAAATTCTGGGTTTTTTTTTTGTTATTCCAGATGAATTTGAGAATAATTGCTCTTTCTAGATCTATGAAGAAATGGTTTGGGATTTTGATGGGGATTGCATTGAATCTATATAATGCTTTCAGCAAGATGGCCATTTTTACTATATTAATCCTGTCCATCCAAGAGTGTGGGAGATCTTTCCATCTTCTGAGATCTTCTTCAATTTCTTTTTCTGAGATTTGAAGTTCTTGTCATACAGATCTTTCACTTGCTTCATTAGAGTGACACCAAAATTTGTGACTATTGTGAAGGGTGTCATTTCCCTAATTTCTTTCTCGGCTTCTTTATCCTTTGAGTATAGGAAGGCTACTGATTTGTTTGAGTTAATTTTATATCCAGCCACTTTGCTAAAGTTGTTTATCTGCTTTAGGAGTTCTCTGGTGGAAGTTTTGGGGTCATGTAAGTATACAATCATCTGCAAATAGTGATATTTTGACTTCTTCCTTTCCTGTTTATATACCTTTGACCTCCTTTTGTTGTCTGATTGCTCTAGCTAGAACTTCAAGTACTATATTGGATAGGGAGAGAGTAGGCAGCCTTGTCTGGGCTTTAGTGGGATTGCTTCAGGTTTCTCTCCTTTTAATTTGATGTTGGCTTCCAGTTTGCAGCATATTGCTTTCCAAGACTTTTATCATGAAGGGATGCTAGATTTTGTCAAAAGCCTTTTCAGCATCTAATAAGATGGCTATGTGTTTTTTTTCCTTGAGTTTTTTTTATGTAGTGCATTACCTTGATGTATTTCTGTATATTGAACCATCCCTGCATCACTGGGATGAAGCCTACCTATTATAGTTTTGATGCATTCTTAGATTCCATTTGCCAGAATTTTGTTGAGTATTTTTGCATTGATGTTCATGAGGGAGGTTGGTCTGAAGTTCTCCTTCCTTGTTTGGTCTTTGATTTAGGTATGAGCGTTATTGTAGCTTTATAGAATGAATTGGGTAGTGTTCCTTGAGTTTCTATTTCATTGAATAGTTTGAAGAGTATAGGTATTAACTCTTCTTTGAAGATCTGATAGAATTCCCCAGTAAACTCATCTGGTCCTGGACTTTTTTTTTTGATGGGAGACTATTAACAACTGCTTCTATTTCTTCAGAACTTATGGGACTATTTAGATGGTTTATCAGATACTGTTTTTATGTTGGCACCTGCTATGTATTTAGAAAGTTGTTCCTTTCATCCAGATTTTGAACCTTTGCTAAGTATAAGCTCTTGTAGTAGGATCTGAGGATGATTTTTTTTTTACTTTCCACAATTTCTGTTGTTATGTCTCCCTTTCATTTCTGATTTTATTAATTTGAGTAGTGCCTCTGTGCCCTCTGGTTAGACTGGCTAAGGGTTTATCAATCTTGTTGATTTTCTCAAAGAACTAGCTCCTGGTTTTGTTTATTCTTTGTATAGTTCTTTTTGTTTTGGCCCTGAGTTTATTTACTACCTTTTACTCCTCTTAGGTTTATTTGCTTCTTTTTGTTCTAGAGCTTTCAGGTGCACTGTCAAGCTGTTAGTGTAAGCTCTTTCCATTTTCTTTTTGGTGGCACTCAGAGCTATGTGTTTTCCTCTTAGCACTGCTTTCATTGTGTTCTTAAGTTTTGGTATGATGGGTCTTCATTTTCATTAAATTCTAAAAAGTATTTAATTTCTTTCTTTATTTCTTCCTTGACCAAGCTATCATTGAGAAGAACATTGTTCAAAGTCCATGCATATGTGTATTTTCCATTGTTTTTGTTTGAACTTAAGACCAGCCTTAGGCCATGGTGATCTGATAAGGTGCATGGAATAATTTAAATATTTCTGTATCTGTTGAGGCCTGTTTTGTGACCAATTATATGGCCAATTTTGAAGAAGGTACCATGAGGTGCTGAGAAGAAGATATATTCTTTTGCTTTAGGGTGGAATGTTCTATAAATATCTGTTAGATCCATTTGGTCCATAACTTCAGTTAGTTTCACTGTGTCTCTGTTTAGTTTCTCTTTCCATGATTTGTCCATTGTTGAGAGTGGGGTGTTGAAGTCTCCCACTATTATTGTGTGGGGTGCAATGTGTGATTTGAGCTTTATTAAAGTTTCTTTTATGAATGTGGGTGCTCTTGCATTTGGAGGATAGGTATTCAGAATTGAGAGTTCATCTTGGTAGACTTTTCCTTTGACCAGTATGAAGTGTCCCTCCTTACCTTTTTTTGACAACTTTTGGTTAAAAATCAATTTTATCCAATGTAAGAATTATAAGAATGGCCACTGCAGCTTGTTTCTTGGGACCATTTGCTTGGAAAACTGTTTTCCAACCATTGAGTCTCTAGTAGTGACTATGCTTGTCACTAAGGTGGGTTTCTTGTATGCAACAAAATGTTTGTTCTGTTCACATATCCAGTCTGTTAGTCTTTGTCTTTTTATTGGGGGAATTGAGACCATTGATGTTAAGAGCTATTAAGGAAAAGCAATTGTTGCTTACTGTTATCTTTTCAGTTAAAGGTGAAATTCTGTTTATGTAGCTATCTTCTTCTGGGTTTGTTGGAAGAAGATTACTTTACTGCTTTTTCTAGGGTGTGGTTTCCCACCTTGTGTTGATATTTTCCACTCATTATCCTTTGTAGATTTGAATTTGTAGAAAGATCATTGTGTAAATTTGCTTTTGTCATGGAATGTCTTGTTTTTTCCATCTATGGTGATTGAGAGGTTTGCTGGGAATAGTAGTCTGGACTGGCATTTGTGTTCTCTTAGGGTCTGTATGACATCTGCCCAGGATCTTCTAGATTTCACAGTTTCTGGTGAGAAGTCTGGTGTAATTCTGATAGGTCTGCCTTTATATATTACTTGACCTTTTCCCCTTACTACTTTTAATATTCTTTCTTTGTTTAGTGCATTTGATGTTTTAATTATTATGTGATGGGAGGACGTTCTGGTCTGCTCCAGTCTGTTTGGAGTTCTGTAGGCTTATTGTATGTTCATGGGAATCTCTTTCTTTAGGTTAGGGATATTTTCTTCTTTAATTTTGTTGAAGATATTTACTGGGCCTTTAAGATGTAAAACCTCTCTTTCTTCTATACCTATAATCCTTAGGTTTGGTCTTCTCATTGTATCCTGGATTTCCTGGATGTTTGGGGTTACAAGCTTTTTGCATTTTGCATTTTCTTTGACTGTTGAGTCAATGTTTTCTGTGGAATCTTTAGCATCCACAATCTTTCTTCTCTCTATTTTATTCTGTTGTTGATCTTGTGTTTATGACTCCTGAATTCTTTTAAAGGTTTCTATCTCTAGAAATGTGAATCACTTTGTGATTTCTTTGTTTCTACTTCCATTTTTTAGATCCTTTACTTGTTTGTTTGAGTTTTCCTGTAATTTTAAGGGAATTTTGTGTTTCCTCTTTAAGGGCTTCTGCCTGTTGATTCATGTTTCTTTAAGGGATTTTTGTGTTTCATCTTTAAGGGCTTCTACCTGTTGACCCATGTTCTCCTGGATTTCTTTAAGGGAGTTATTTATTTCCTTCTTCTAGTTCTCTATCAGCATCATGAGATGTGATTTTAAATCCAGCTCTTGCTTTTCCCATGTGATGGAGTATCCGGGATTTGCTGTTGTGGGAGACCTGGGTTCTGATTGTGCCATGTTTCTTTGGTTTCTGTTGGTAATGATCTTGCATTTGCCTTTGGCCATCTAGTTATGTCTGGTGTTAGCTGGTCTTGCTGTATCTGACTGTGGCTTCTCTGTCCTGCAGGCCTGTGTATATCTTGTCTTGGTATTCCCTTTCTCTCAAATGCCCTGCATACAGCTGGTTCTCCAGGAAGTCTCAGGAGATGGGGTCTTCCCTGTGGCAGACTTGGCAACATTCAAATGCCCTGCGTGCTGCTGGTTCATGAATGCACTGGATGATGCTGGTTCTCAAATGCCCTGTGGGCTTCTTGTACTCTAGAATGTATCAGGAAATGGGGTCTTTCCTGTGGCAGAACTAGCAGGGGTCTATTACATCTGAATGAACTGGGTATGTGGTGGCAGAGGAGGAGGGAGTTGTAGAAGGGATGAAGGGGAGTGGTATTCTGGAGGGAAGTTGGGTTTTGGTGCGTGCTATGTAGTGAGTCCTAGCCAGTGGCTCTGGGCCTCCAAAGGTGGGGATGGTTCTTACTGAATACCCTGCATGCTGCTGGTTCTCTAGAAAGTATCAGGAAATGGGGTCTTTCCTATGGCAGAACTGGCAGAAGTCGACACATCAGAATGAATGGGGCAGGCAGTGGTGGAGGAGGAAGGAGGGAGCTGTTCTTTCTGCATCTGCTTGTCTCTCAAATTCAAGGTAATCTGTTTATTTAGATTAAACAATCAGTTAAATTAAGTACTATATAAGAGTATAAGTAGCCAACACATATTCAAAGTTTCCCTAGTGTACAATATAGGAAAAGAGACAGATATAAATGCTACTCTATAATATTCGATTACATTTCCTTTAATGACTTAGTTCTATACCAAATATTAAAGACATATGGGTATTGCATATTATTATAATAAGCAAATTTATTTTAAAATTGATACATACCTTTATTTTATTCACCCTACTATTGAGGACATTTTAATGCAATTTTGTTAAATCTTAAAAATATCTACCCAACTAAAAAAGACATCATTATTTTAAGAATGAAATTTGACGGGACTAGAGAGATAGCTCTTCTGAAGGTCCTGAATTCAAATTCTAGCAACCACATAGTGGTTCACAATCATCTGTAATGAGATCCAGTACCCTCCTTTGGGGTGTCTGAAGACAGCTACAGTGTACTCACATATAATAAATAAATAAATCTTTAAAAAATAAATGAAATTTGGCATCTGTCCTTTTTTGTTTGTTTGCTTGCATTCTTGTTTGTTTACTTTGAGGCAAGGTTTATCTATGTAGTTCAGATTGTTGTTGAACCCATTATGCAGCCCAGGATGGCCTTGAACTTGCTGGAATTCTGCATTACCTCTAGAGTGTTGGACTTACAGTCATATACTAGTATGCCTGGTATCTAAATAAAACACATGTGGCTGATTGCTTTTGTACTGACTGCTTGGAAAGTAAGTTTTTAAAACTGTTACTCTGAGCTGTGTGCATGACTTTCAAATATAGCAAAATTAAAGACTCTAAATCAAAGACAAAGCTTTGATATAGTCTGTGAGCCATCAGACTGATTGACTATGAATAGTTATGACTTGTTCATATCCCTCCATTTCCATGCCATCAATGGTTCTTATGATAGCATTTTGAACAGCCCTATTTTTTGGTCCTCTTTTTCTTTTTGACTAAAGTGGAATGAAAATGTCATTAAACAGATACAGGTAAAGTAAATATAAAGATAATGGATTGTCACAAAAATATATTTACATCTATGCTTATTGCCACACTATTCTCAAAAGCTAGCTTCTGGAATCAACAAAAGTATACATCATGGATGGAATAATAAAGGGAATGTGGCATATGTCAGCCACAAAGAATAAAAAGTGCCATTTTCTGGATCATGGAACTGGAAATCATTATATTAATAAGTAATACAAACTAGAAAGACAAATATCACATTTCTTTTATATGTGTAGTTTAGCTTTTTTTTTCATGTATAAATGTGAAGGCCAAAGATGGGCTGTCCAAAAAGAGGAGGTGGTCTGGTAGTGGTGGGGAGACAAGGGAAAGTACTATGAGGAATAGACATGAAATCTGTCATTGTGTTCAGTGAATGCACATGAATTTTTCAATAAAACATTTTCTTGTTATTCCATTTCAGCTGTTGAATATCTCTCAAAAATATTTAACACAGCCTTGCTAACAGCTATGCCTTATTTGATGCCATTATGGAGTGCTTGCCAGATGCCAGACAAATTTCTTCTATCATGTCTAATTCATAGAACAATCTATCAAAGAAACATCAGTATTCCCATTTTACAGAGTGGGACATGAAGACTCAAAGAGGCTAAGAAGGTAATTTTATCAAGTTGCATGAAAAATCTACTCTAGACACAGAATTATATTGGGTCTCATGCCAAGGCAGAAATATTGTCCTCTGCCTCTCCTTCACCCAGGTCTCAAATGCTCCCCAGCCCCTCCTCTACAACTTTAATCCCTCTCTCCAGCAGAGGAAGACTTAAGGTTGTGTAGCTCAGCCCTTGGAAGTTCATCTCCATAATAGTTCTGGGTAGCAGCAAGGGAATTGTGGAATTTTTCCTTTCCTTAGCCTATATCACATAGTGATATTCATTTTCTTATTCCCAGATCCCAAGTTTTTGTCTGGATAGTTTAGCAATCTTGTCCTTAGGGACAACTTTGTAACCTGGAAGACTTTGGGAACTCCATCAGAAGTCATGCAATTCCTGCCTACGTGGACAGTCTAGCATTGTGTGATTTGATCTCTTGGTATTGTAGGCCCCCTTAAGAAACCATGAGGTATTTGTAGATAAGGCCACCATGAACTCCTTCTTCATTTCAACATCCCCAAACTCAGTCATATTGAGCAAATTTCAGATCTCTGAATGCGACCTATGTTTTTCTGAAAGATACGGAATGAACACTTCCCTCTGGCTACAAGTTTTCTTTCTCTTTATTTTCTGGGCTTGCTTTTATATGGGATCAACTTTTATATTACTTCTTACACAAAGCTGACATGTTTATTCTAGGCATGTGGGTTTGGTTCTTATTCTTCTATCCAGGTTAATACTAACTTGAGGCCCTCACTGTATTTAAAGAAACCAAGCACTCTCAACATATATACATACACTCCACAACACTGTCTAAATGGACATAAATCTACTTACAAAGCAATTTTAAGGACAATAAAATTAACAAGCAGTGCTGGGATCATACTGTTCTCAACTTCTGTATTCTTTAATACAGTCATTTCCTCTTGATGCAGTATTCTAATGAATCTTTTCAAGCAACAATGAGAATTTAGTTTCTAAACATATGCAAGTATTTGAAAACAGGTCTCCAAGAATAGTGCTAGCAGTTGGTGAGAGCACCCAGTGGTAAAAGGCATTTGCTACTAAACCTGACAACTTTGAGTTTGGTTCTTGGTATCCACATAGTTAAAGGAGAGAACCTACCCCTGCAAATTGTCCTCTGACCTCAACATTTGTGCTTTAGTATATATATATATATATATATATATATATATATATA
>BDUI01000052.1:334987-347474 GCA_002335545.1 Apodemus speciosus | reverse complement strand
CCCTGCCCCCTGGGCTGGCCTTCAGAATGATATAAAAAAACCCTTTCCGCTGTGCATGCTTTATTGGTTTTCTCTGACCCTGCGTGGTTATGAGCAGCCGATCCCAGTATACTGGTTTTCTTTTTTTAATAAAGAATTCCTCATGTGGTTGCATCGAGACTGTTTCTCGTGAGTGATTTGGGGTGTCGCCTTCCTAGGGATGGGGTGCAGGGTGCACCCCCGAGTTTTCAGGCTTAACACAGGAAACGCATATCAGTGTTAAAGACAAGTACCACCTCAGAGTAAAAAGCTGGAAAACAGTTTTCCAAGCAAATGGTCCCAGGAAACAAGCTGGCGTAGACATTCTAATACCCAATAAAATAGACTTTCAACCAAAAGTCATCAAAAAAGACACAGAAGGACACTTTATACTCATCAAAGGAAAAATCTACCAAGAAGAACTCTCAATTCTAAACATCTATGCTCCAAATACAAGGGGCCCTCATTCATAAAGGAAACTTTACTAAAGGATAAAGCACACATTGAACTTCTCATAATAATTGTGGGTGATTTTAACACCCCACTATCCTCAATAGATAAATCTGGGAAACACAAACTAAACAGAGACACAGTGAAACTAACAGAAGTTTTGGATTTAATAGATATCTACAGAACATTTCATTCTAAATAAAAAAAATATATATACCTTCTTATCAGCACCTCATGGTACCTTCTCCAAAACTGACCATATAATTGTTCACAAAACAGACCTCAACAGATATAAGAAGATCAAACTAATCCCATGCCTCCTATCAGATTACTATGGAGTAAGGGTGGTCTTCAATAGCAACAAAAACAACAGAAAGCTCACATACACATGGAAGCTGAACAACGCTCTACTCAATGTTACCTTGGTCAAAGAAGAAATAAAGAAATCAAAGACTTTTTAGAATTTAATGAAAATGAAGGCACAACACAACCAAACATATGGAAAAAAATGAAAGCAGTGCTAAGAGGAAAATTCATAGCTCTGAGTGCCTCAAAAAGAACCTGGAGAGAGGATAAACTAGCAGCTTAACATCATGCCTGAAAGCTCTAAAACAGAAAGAAGCTAATACACCCAGGAGGAGTAGAAGGAAGGAAATAATCAAACTCAGGGCTGAAATCAATCAAGTAGAGACAAAAAGAACTATACAAAGAATCAACAAAACCTAGAGCTGGTTCTTGGGAAAATCAACAAGATAGATAAACCTTTAGCTAGACTAACCAGAAGGCACAGTGGCAGTTTCCAAATTAACAAAATCAGAAATGAATAGGGAGATACAATGACAGAAACTGAGGAAATTTAGAAAATCATCAGATCCTACTACAAAAGCCCATACTCAACGCAACACAAGTGGAAAATCTGGATGAAATGGATAATTTCCTAGACAGATACCAAATACCAAAGTTAAATTAGGATCAGATAGACCATCTAAATGGTCCCATAACCCCTAAAAATAGAAGTTGTTATTGACAGTCTCCCAGCCAAAAAAAAAAAAAACAAAAAAACACAGGATCAGATGGTTTTAGTGCAGAATTCTATCAGACCTTCAAAGAAAACCTAACACTAATACTCTGATACCAAAACCCCACAAAGATCCAACAGAGAAAAAGAACTTTAGACCAATTTCCCTTATGAATATTGATGCAAAAATACTCAATAAAATTCTTGCCATCAGAATCTAAGCACACATCAAAAAGATCATTCACCATGATCAAGTAGGCTTTATCCCAGGGATGCAGGGATGGTTTAATATACAGAAATGCATCAATGTAATCCACTACATAAACAAACACAAAGAAAAAAAACACATGGTCATTTCATTAGATGTTGAAAAAGCATTTGACAAAATTCAGCATCTTTTCATGTTAAAGGTCCTGGAAAGAACAGGAATACAAGGCCCACACCTAAATATAATAAAAGCAAGACTGCAAACCAGTAGCCAATGTCAAAATAAAAGGAGAGAAACTTGAAACAATCCCACTAAAATCAGGGACTAGACAAGGCTGCCCTCTCCATATTTATTCAATATAGTACTTGATTTTCTAGCTAGAGCAATTAAGACAACAAAAGGAGGTCAAAGGGATACAAATTAGAAAGGAAGAAGTCAAATTATCACTATTTGCAAAATGATATAATAGTATATTTAAACGACCCAAAAATCTCTACCAGAGAACTCCTACAGCTGACAAACAACTTCAGCAAAGTGGTTTGTTATAAAATCAACTCAAGCAAATCAGCAGCCTTCCTATACTCAAAGGATAAACAGGCTGAGAAAGAATTTAGGGAAATGACACCTTTCCCAATAGCTACAAACAATATAAAGTACCTTGGTTGTAACTCTAACCAAACAAGTGAAAGATCTGTATGACAAGAACTTCAAGTCTCTGAAGAAAGAAATCGAGGAAGACCTCAGAAGATGAAATAATCTTCCATAGTCTTGGATTGGCAGGATTAATATAGTAAAAAGGGCCATCTTGCCAAAAGCAATAGACAGATTCAATGCAATCCCCATCAAAATCCCAACTCAATTCTTCATAGGTTTAGAAGGAGCAATTCTCAAATTTATCTGGAATAACAAAAAAACCCAGGATAGCAAAATCTATTTCAACAATAAAAGAACTAGAGGAATCAGTACCCAGCACCTCAAGCAATACTACAGAGCAATAGTGTTAAAAACTGCATGGTATTGATACAGTGACAGGGAGGTAGATCAATGGAATAGAATTGAAACCCAGAAATGAACCCACACACCTATAGTCACTTGATCTTTGACAAAGGAGCTAAAACCACCCAGTGGAAAAAAAGATAGCCTTTTCAACAAATGGTTCAACTGAAGGTCAGCATGCAGAAGAATGCAAACCAATCCATTCTTGTCTCCCTATACTAAGCTCAAGTCCATGTGGATCAAGAACCTCCACATAAAACCAGACACACTGAATGTAATGGAAAAGAAACTGGGGAAGAACATTGAGCACATGGGTACAGGAGAAAGTTTCTTCAATAGCTTATGCTCTAAGACCAAGAATTGACAAATGGGACCTCATAAAGTTACAAAGTTTCTGTAAGGCAAAGGACACTGTCAGTTGGACAAAAAGGCAACCAACAACATTGGGAAAAGATCTTTACCAACCCTACATCTGACAGAGGGCTAATATCCAAAGAATATATACAAAGAATTCAAGAAATTAAACTCCAGAGAGCCAAATAACCCTATCAAAAATGGGGTACAGAGCTAAACAAAGAATTTTCACCAAAGTAATAACAAATGGCTGAGAAGCACCTAAGGAAATGTTCAACATCCTTAGTCATTAGGGAAATGCAAATCAAAACAACCCTGAGATTTCACCTCATACCAGTCAGAATGGCTAAGATCAAAAACTCAGGAGACAGTAGGGACTGGTGAGCATGTGGAGAAAGAGGAATACTCCTCCACTGCTGGTGGGATTCCAAGCTGGAACAACCACTCTGGAAATCAGTGTGGCAGTTCCTCAGAAAACTGGGCATGATATTACTGGAGTAATGTGTTATACCACCCCTGGGCATATACCCAGAGAATTCTCCAGCATATTATAAGGACACATGCTCCACTACGTTCATTGCAACCCTATTTATAATAGCGAGAAGGTGGAAAGACCCCAGATGTCCCTCAATGGATAGAGAATGGATAGAGAAAATGTGGTATATTTACACTATGGAATATTACTCAGTTAATAAAAACAATAAATTTATGTAATTCTTAAGTACATGGGTGGAAATGAAAAATATCATCCTAAGTGAGGTAATCCAATCACAAAAGAACACACATGAAATGCATTTACTGATAAATGGATATTAGCCCAGAAGCTCAGAATACCCAAGACACAATTCACATATCAAATGATGCCCAAGAAGAAGGAAGGAGAGGCCCCTGGTACTTGAAAGACTCAGTGCAGCAGTTTAGGGGCATACCAAGACAGGGAAGTGGGATGGGTTTGATTGGGGAACAGGGGGAGGGGAGAGGGCTTATTGGACTTTCGGGGAGGGGGGAACTAGGAAAGGGGAAATCATTTGAAGTGCAAATAAATAATGTATCTAATAAAAATATTAATATGAGATTTTGCCAGATTTTTTTCATATAGTCACTTAGTGTTATAATCTTTGCAGTTAGGAATGCAGTCATTACATCCCTCAGATTTTGATATGTCGTATTTTCACTTTAGTTGAATTCTAGGAGTTTTAAACTCATTTTCTCAACTCTCCCTTGTTATAGTTTTCATCCAGTAGTGTTTTGTTTAGTTTCCATAATTTCTACTATTTTTACTGTTCTTTTATATACAGCTTTATTTCATTGTGGTCAGAATCCAGGATGTTAATTCAATTTTCTTAAAATTCTTCAGAATTGTTTGCGCCTTTATGTGGTTGATATTTTTAGTTATATGGGCTGCTAAAATGTATTATTTAATATTGGTAGACTGTCTTATGCATATTTTATAGATACATTTCATTTATAATATAATTTACCTCCAGAGTTTATGTATTTAGATTTTTTATGGAAAATCTATTATTGAGGGTGGAGTATTAAAGTTAGCCACTTAAACTGTGTTGGATTCCATGTGCAGTTTTCTATCTAGTAGCATTTCTTTTATACAATTGAGTGAATTTGTTTAGAATTAGAATCTTTTTGGTGGATTTTTCTTTAGTAAGTATGAGAAGTCCCTCCTTTTCTCTTTCTAGTTATGATTTGATGTTATTTTGTCAGGTATTAATATAGTTATGCTGCTTGTTTTTGAGTTATATTTGCTTGGAGTACCCTTTTCCTTCTTTTACTGAAAAGGTGTATTATCATTGATGGTGAGGTGTTTTCATGGAGGCAGCTTAAAAACAGATGCTGTTTTCTAACCCAATGTGTTGCTCAGAGTCTTATTAGTTTATTGAGATCCATAATTTTGAGTATTATTATCGAACAAGATTTTTAAATTACTGTAATTTTGTTGTGTTGGTGTTGTCATTTTAGACCCCTTTTGAATAACTGTTCTGGAATTGTTTGGTCCTGTCTTATGGCTTCTTGGTGTGTTTAATCCTTTCGTCAGGCTGAAGAATTTCTTTTTGTATCCTCTTTAGATCTGGCTTAGTAGGCATAAATTCCTTGAATCTGTTTATATATTGAAAAGATTTTCTTTCTCCTTTAATTAGGGCTGATAGTTGTTCTGGGTGTAATGGTATAGGTTGGATATTTAGAATTTGTAGCACAGCAGTCCGGATCTTTCTTAATTTAAATATCTCTGTTGAAAAGGCATTATTCTCATCCACTTACCTTTATATGTGATTTGGCCTTTCTTTATTACAGTTTTCAATATCTTTTCTTTGTTTTGTACCACTAATGTTTTGATTATTATTTAACATGGGAAGTTTCTTTCTTGGTCCTGTCAATTTTACGCTCCTTGGAACTTGATATAGACTGCTTTTCTCAGATTTGGGATATTTTATCTTACAGTTTGCTGAAAATATTTTCTGTGCCTTTATCTTTGACCTGTTATTTCTTCTTTTGTTTTTCTTGTTTGGTTTTTTGTCTTTCTCTTATACATATTACTCATTAATAAGTCTAATGTTACAGTTGATTTCCTGTGCTTTTGGTTCCTGTGTTTTCTTCAATTTAAAATCTTCTTTGACTGAATGTTCCAATTCTTCTACCTGGTCTTTGAGACTGATGTTTCTATTTCATTTGATCCAATCTATTGCTAAGGCTTTCTTAAAAACATTTTGTTTGAGTTTCTGTGCATCAGAAGCATATGAAGTCAACATTTTGAATTATATTTCAGTTTGTCTTTTCTTCAGAGAAGGTCTATTATCTTTTTTCTCAGCTCTTGTTTTTAAAGGCTCACTAAAGTAGAACCTCTGTAAGTATCTGTGTGAACCCCAGGAGCAACAATATGAGGTTCTATTTGGATAGCCCCCACATTCCAGTTACTTTCTGTTAATGCTAACTTTACCTCAATGGCCTTGTCACTTTCTCCTCCAAGCCAAAAATACTTACATTTTAGTATGTTTTGAAGATTTACTAGATATCAGACAAAGGAGACTACAGTGAAATATCCGGAGTACAAAATAGAGCCAAAAATATAAATTTGGACATAATTTATATCAAATGCAATTGAAGTTACATGCTATGTATTATAAGAGACAATTTACATAGAAAAATAAAGGACTTACAACCACTGCTATGTATATCAAATATTAAGTATTTTTGGTATTGCTTCAAAATAATTGAATTATATTTAATAATTACATTTTTACTTTTCAAATGTAATTATTTTGATATAATTAAAACATTGAAAAATTGCCTAGTAGCCCAAAGAATGGCTCTATGCACTCCACTTAGACTTGTGCATTGTAAATACTTTGTCATTTTCACTTTTTCCCTCCTCTAGCCCCATGTTTTTTTTTTCTGATGACATTTTAGCACCTCATCCTGATAACAAGGACTTTGCATTCCTTACCACATTCAAATGCGTATATGCATTCCACCCAGACTCATGCATTGTAAGTAGCTATGCTTTTCACTTCTTCCCTTCCATTAGCCTCTTTTTCTCTGATAACATTTTAGCACATACATCCTAATAACAGGGACTTTGCATTTCCTTACCACATTCACATAAAATGGCATCAACAGAATATTAAGTATATTTCTCCATTAGCACATAATTGATTGAAAGAAGGTATCATTCAATAAACATTTATTTTATTTAGTTTGTTATAACTTAGTTTTTTTTTTAACCTAGAATAGTTTCTTATCCTTTAATGATGTCAGAGGTAGGAGAGGTTTTATATTATTGGTATTTTTCAGAAATTTTTAGGCTGTGCCTTAATTTGAATTTGTTTAAGTTTAGTACTTCCTTATGATTAATTAATGTTCAAGATTCTTGACAATATTTTAACATATATGATGTAGTATACTCATTACATAAATCAAAAGCATATGAAGTCAACTTTTTATAATGTTATTGATGTTAAGTTTAATAATTCAGTAAGGGACTCTCCAACTCAATTTCTTTGTATACTGGATTCCAAAGCTTTAATCTAATAATTCCAGAATTCACTGACAAATTCCTAACTTAACCAATTCTGTTATGGTGTTATTTCTTATTTTTATAATCACTTTTTATTTATGAGTACAGTTAAAAATTTTTATTCTCTCCCTTCTAAAACAAAGCAAAACTTCCTAAATCATCAGCTTGAGTTCATGGAATTATTAAAAATGTTTAGTGTTTTATATTCTGTAAGTATTGAGTACAGTATATAGTGGCTCCTCATTCTGATGTTCAGAGTATGTATTCATGAACTATTTGTACTCCTCTTGACTGAGTTATAAAGTCATTTTTATGAATTTTCTTATAGTCAAATACGATATGATATCTATCCATATCTATTTATTAAATTGTAAATATATGTGGAAAAATTCAATCACATCAATTCTACACCTATGGCAATTAGTAATGGTTACAGTAAGGTGATGAAAATATAAGGGGTCACTGTTGTGATCATAAAAAGAGAAAGAGAATGTGGTATATGGCAGTGTAGGGGAAGGGGATGCCCCAATGGGCCCATGCCAAATCATTCCTTCCCCCGAGGGACAAGACACACCAGCATAGTATAGATTAGAGTTTAGCAAGGGTATGGGATGGGAGTTAAGGGGGGGGTAGTGGAGGCAAAGAAAGGCAGAGAGAGGGACAGAGTAGAGAAGCAGAGGCTAGCCATGACCACGTAGTGAGAGGGGGAGTGGAGGAGAGTCCAAGAGGGGCAAGAAAGAAGCTTAGAGTGAGAGAGGTTAGAGAGAGATAAGAGAGGAGAGAGAGAGAGAGAGAGAGAGAGAGAGAGAGAGAGAGAGAGAGAGAGAGAGAGAGAGAAGGGCCTGAGCAGCCCTTTTTGTAGTAGACCAGGCCTACCTGGCTGTTGCCAGGTAATAGTGGGGAGTAATTATGGGGTGGAGCTTAGACAGAATCCTAACAGTCACAATTTATTCTTCAAATTTATTTGCTGCTTCTGATTTTGATTTATAACTAATAAATTTTTTTCCGTGATAAATTTCACAAAATAGTATTTTTATGTTTTGAATTAAATATACTTTCTGCATGAACAGTTAAAAATTTGGCCTGCAAACATCTCTTTATGTACATTATTTTCAAAATACTACCCTTAATTTCATGATCATCCAATCCACTTATAAATGAGTGCATGAGATTGCCTAGTAATTCAGATCTAGATCTGACAATGTTAATGGGTCCAGAAAGAGTTTATTGTCTGCTTTTTTGTTTGTTTGCTTGTGGATTTTTTTGTCAGGGTGGTGATGGGGTGTAGCAAACAATGAGAATATTCTGCAGTGAAACACTGTTATCCTGTTTTGGAAGTGATTGTATTGTTTTGTTTTTCATTTTGCTGTTGTTGTTAAATTAGATATTTAAGTTTAATGTATTCTTGAAACTAAGAGCTCTTTTGTCTTAAAGAATTCAAACTTCTTAAAATCTTGTAATACAACCTTGTGACATTAAATGGCTCTTATAATTAGCTTAATTATGAATCAATTAGGACCAAGTAGATTAAATTTCTTTTTCTAAATTCTCCTTACTCTAATATTGTAGGAAAGCTGTTAGAGTGCTTCAGAATATTATTTATTACTTATTGATTTTCTCAATAGTAATGAAGTCATGGAAAAAATAATAATTCAAAATATAGTCCCTTTTCCCACTGTTCCAAACAGTTAATAAAATAGTTTATACAGAGGCTTTAATACATAAGCAGAGTTGTAATTAATGGGACAAGTGTGCCCAGTGACATGCTTTATTTTAAAATGTCTTTTATGCTAGTGTAGTCAGAAGTATGAATTATTCCTTTGTGGAAATATTAGCCCATTGCCTTAATGGTTGGAAAATATCCTGCATTGCATATTACTATGCTTTTTTTCAGTAAAACTTATTTATACACCTATAAATATATGTAAAAATACAAGTATACAATGTATATAAATATACATTGCTTAAGTAAATGAAAATTTTCAGTTCATGTGAAATTTCACAGTTATGTTTTCTTGTATTTCTTCACAGACAGATATATAATACATGGACATGTGCACACACACAGACGCATACACACACATTTACTCATAAATAGTGTTTGCTGTACTGCATTAGAAAATGCTGTAGTTTTGTTTCCCCCATTTTTCCAAGTTACAGCAGCATCAGTTGACCTATTTCTTGAACTCCTTCTTTATATATTTTCTTTATATATTTTCTGAAACATACTAAGATGTGACTATAGCAAGAGTAGAAATGCACCCAGATGTAATGTTAGCTTCACTCATGTTTTGGCATAATTCTGTTCTACAAGCTTAACGATGTGTTTATGTTCAGTGCTCATAGTGAATGTATTTGGATGATACTATAAATAATTCATTTGTTTTCTGCCTGGCTCCTCTCATCAGAAAATAAACTTGAGAGGAGGAATGTGTATATTTATTCAATGATATAAAGACATGGCAGACAGTGAATTCTGCAATCAAATGTTCTACCATTGAGCTATACTCCCCTTAGTGGATTTTGAGTATAATTTTGTTGTTACAATTAGACTACTACATTTTTTTTGGAGGCTATGTGTTGAATGTTTGATTCCAAGGTGGTGACATGATTTTGGGAGATTCTGGAAATTACATAAGTTAGGGCCTATTTGAAGTATGCTTCTGAAGGTGAAGCCAATTCTTAGTTTCTTCTCCTCTTCCACATGAGGTGACAAACCTTTCCTACCATATTCTTATAACTATGATGCTTCACCCACATACAGAGAGCCACTGGAGTTGATCTCTCTGAAATCTTGAACCCAAATAAACCATTTCTCCCTTAAATTATTCACTCAGATATTTTGGTGAAAAAAATAACAAGTGCAGTTGCATAATAAATTAATAAATAAATCCCCCAATGTAACTTTTGCAGAGAATGCATATATTCTTTTTAGAAAGGATTCACTATTGCAATACAGTAAATGACTAACCTTTAAAGACTATTAATTTTGTAGTTTCTATATTACTTGAGAACTATAAAGAATGTCTGATGCTCTCTCCGAATTAGGAGAAAATTGAAAAAAGTCCCTGGTACTTGGGAGAGTATCTCTAGTACCTTCACTGAATCAACAAGAGGGACAAAAGAGTTAAGTTACAGCTTTTATTCTGTTAAAGACAGAGTAACAAGGAAAGTCAGACAAGGCCATGTAGTCTCTTATAAATGAAGAGAGAATAACATGTAATCCTCAGACTGGAACCTAGTCAGAATAAAAGGAGAAGTCAGGAAATCAGTGTCTTTAGCAATTTGGTTAGAGCAATAATGAATGTGTTTTCTCTTTTTCTCCTACTTTCTTTCTTTCTTTCTTTCTTTCTTTCTTTCTTTCTTTCTTTCTTTCTTTCTTTCTTTCTTTCTACCTCTCTCTCTTTCTGTGTATGTGTTGAGGACAGATTGAATGTGAAATGCACTCTTTTTGGCTTTGTTTTGGTTACGAACAAAAAGTTTACAGATAGTAACAAGAAGTAAAGGGCAAGATCTCCCATTTTTTATTTTGCTCAATTCAATACAAATAAATAATCATTATTAAACAGTTACCATTTAGCCAGATTTAAATTGGGGCATTTGAGAGCATTTCTACAAGATCAGTGTGCTGATTTTCACACAATATGATAGGGTTGTGACCTAATACAAGCTAGGAGGCTTCAACCCAATATCAGCCCAGAAAAGAATCCAATTCTAGAACAAAGGCAAATCAGAAAAATCAAGATACTATTTTGAGCAATACAAATGTGTTGGGACTCCAGATGTCCTAGTGGGACATAGAGTATAAAGTTGATAAAAGTATGGAAATGTGATATTGTTCTATATGCTGCTTCATGTATCTCCACCCCAATGTCAAGCCAATGAAAACAAGAGATGAAAGGGTAAGGGCCATTAAGTATTAACTGGGGAGTTGTGACCATGGAAACATGAAAGAGGCTAGGGAATATTGCAAACCTTAAAAGGTAATAGTGACTATCTGCTGTAAGTCTCATCTTCTTGGGCTCTTGCTGTATCCCCTTCCTTTCTCTCTAATTTCCCACAAAGCTAGAGGAAACAGCACAGTTGTCAGAGTTCCAATAAAGTAAAAGACTGGAGCTGATCACCAACAGGAGTTGGAAGTACAAATCTTCCTTAAGCACTGTGGTGGTAATTAGCAGTTTTGCTAAGCTCAGAGGAACAGTCAAGGACACAATCAGTGGAGAAGAAAAGTCCTCCTCTGGGGCCACCTCGAAAGATCTATGTGTCTCATCATGTATATTTAACAATAATAATAACATAGTGTCTTAGGGTAATTATTGCTATGGTAAAACATCATTAATAGAAGCAACTTGGGGAGGAAAGTGTTTATTTTGCTCACAGTTCCATGTAACAGTTTAGTGAAGGCAGGAACTCAAACAGTGCAGAAAACAAGGTAGAAGCTGAAGGGTGCTACTTATTGGCTTGCTACCAATGCTTTTCTCATCCTGCTTTCTTAAAGAACCCAAGGCACAAGCTCAGGGTTTGTACCACCTACAATGAGCTGGGCCCTCCTCCACTGATCACTAAGAAAATGCCTTACAGTCAGATCTTATGGAGGTATTTTCTTATTTGATGTTCCCAACTTTTTCATGATTCTAGGCTGTGTCCAGCTGACATGAAACTATGTGGTCCACATATTTTTTACACACTCTCTATCTCTGTGTCTCAAATTGCCAACAAGATTTTTACTGATAAGAAAAAGACAATAGTGGAGAAACTATGGATAGAATAGTAAAATGATACACTTCTAATTTTTCATAAAAAATAGTTCTTGAACTTAGAAGAATGCCAGTTATAGTAGGAGAACTAAAATTTAGGTGTGAAATGTCAAAGGAAGCTCATCATCTTTTATGAAGCCTATGTTGGCAGTCTGGAAAAATCCCCAGACTTATTAATTATATCTTTTACTTTCCTAGCCTATAAAAAGAACCTGAAGATATTGAGACAGTTGCAGAGGAATAAAGAATCTCCACTGAAAGGAAAAATTCATATGAGAATGATAAATGCACGCTATCCCTTCAACCCTCTCCCTCCCTACCTCCTTTTCCCCTCCAGACTAGAAAGAATTCAAAAGTAACCATACCTATCTTCAAGTCATGATATTTCTCTAAAAGTAACATTAATAATAGAAGCCTTTAATGGCTTCTATTAAGAGATGTAGTAAGAGATGGTTGATCAAATGACATATAGGGCTTCTGAGGTCTTTGCCCAATAAGCATGATGGGAGGTTGGCTGAGTCTCCAATATCCCCATTAAATGCCTTCAACAACACTCACAGCTAATATATGTATATGTATATGTATATGTATATGTATATGTATATGTATATGTATATGTATATGTATATGTATATGTATATGTATATGTATATGTATAT
>BDUI01000052.1:310650-330432 GCA_002335545.1 Apodemus speciosus | reverse complement strand
CTCTCTCTCTCTCTCACACACACACACACACACTCACACACACACACACACACACACACACACTGCAAATTTCACAATAATCTGATCAATTAAACAGGACAAATCTGGTTATTTCTATATCATTATTCTACAAGGTAAAAAATAGTTTTAAATGACTTGATTAGTTCATACATCTGTGATCCTAGAAAACAACTCAGGATTTTTGAATTCCCTAACCCAGGCATAATTTTATTAATATTGGTACTTAAACAGTGTTTTCAAGAAACATTTGTTTTTCATTTGGGGATTCAGTTGATGCATCAATATGACATTGAAATATAACAGTCTGTAGGAATAAATGGAGTTGTGCTAGGACAAATAGCAATTGTCTATTTTCTGTGAGTTCAGTCCATACTCACAAAACATCTAGACCTTTTCAAATGGTTTACCTAAGGAGGGGAAAGAGAGACCAGAATTCCTCAGAGTTAACTGATGATGAATTGAAATGAATCACTGCACCTTCTGTCCTGACAGACTGTTTTTACTCAATGTGAGTCACTTCATTTTCAAATATGACTCTCATCACCAACTTCTGCCTTTCAGGGAAGCTGTGCTGAAGGAACCAACATGTGAGCTGTGTTCTTGCACCTCCTACACATAGGCACTCAGCAACAGCTGTTAGGTGCAATTTGATAGTGGCTGTGATGGTCTCCCTTAAACTTTTCATCTCAGTGTATTTCAGGTCCTAAAAGCCTCACAGATGAAAGACTGGTTTAGTAGCCATCATTTATGCTCTTATGTATTGAGCAGTTTTAATGTGCAGGGTGCTTTCTTGTGGAGTACTTATTTCATATCACTTCAATGTTTGATGGTCTCTTGTTACCTACACATATCTTATTGTTTCCTTAATACAAGAATTATAACACAATTTCACAATTGTATCCCCAAAAAGAACCATAACCCAAGATTGAGGAGCTGACTTATATATGTACTCTAGCTCCTTTTGTAAGAATACATGTTTGCCCTAGAACCCGACATTGCACACACCTTTCTTCATCTTGCACTTAAGGTAGGGCTTTCTGAGATGCTACATACCAAAAAATACTTATTTACATTATTACATGGACCCATGAAAATATAAGCAAAATGAAATATAGTCTTAATTTATGATTGAAAAGTGATGAAGATGACAAGGATAGAGGACATAAGAATATAACATTGTTGAAGGACATCTGGGTTCTTTCCCACTTCTGGCTATTATAAATAAGGCTTCTATGAACATGGAGCATGTGTCCTTATTACATTTTGGAGCATCTTCCGGGTATATGAGCTGGGTCCTCAGGTAGTACTGTGTCCAGTTTTCTGAGGAAATGCCAAACTGATTTCCAGAGTAGTTTTACCAGCTTCAATCCCACTAGCAATGGAGGAGTGTTCCTCTTTCTTCACATTCTCAACAGCATCTACTGTCACCTGAGTTTTTGATCTTAGCTATGCTGACTGGTGTGAGGTGGAATCTCAGGGTTGTTGTGATTTGCATTTCCCTGCCGATTAAGGACGTTGAACATTTCTTTAGGTGTTTCTCAGCCATCTGGGATTCCTTAGCTGAGAATTCTTTGTTTAGCTCTGTAGTCCACATTTTTTTTTAATTCGATATATTCTTTATTTACATTTTGAATGATTCCCACTTTTTAATAGGGTTATTTGTTTCTATTGGTGTCCTTTTCAGGAAAATGTCCCCTGTGCCCATGTGCTCCAGGTTCTTCCCCACTTTCTCTTCTATTAGATTCAGTATCAGAAAATGTGGTACATGTACACAATGGAATACTACTCAGCTATTAAAAACAATGAATTCATGAAATTCTTAGGCAAATGGATGGAGCTAGAAAAATATCATCCTGAATGAGGTAACCCAATCACAAAAGAACATACATGGTATGTACTCACTGATAAGTGGCTATTAGCCCAAAAGCTCAGAATACCCTAGATACAATGCACACACCACATGAAGCTCAAGAAGATGGAAGACCAAAGTGTGGACACTTTTGTTTTTCTTAGAAAGAGGATCAAAATACCCATGGCTCACAGCTAACCAATGGACTGAGCATAGGGTCCCCAGTGGAGGAGCTAGAGAAAGGATCCAAGGAGCTGAAGATGTTTGCAGCCCCACAGGAGGAACAATAATATGTACCAATCAGTATCCCAAGAGCTCCCAGGGACTAAACCACCAACCAAAAAATACACATGGAGGGACCCATGACTCCAGCTACATATGTAGCAGAGGATGTTCTTTTCAGACATCAGTGAGAGGAGAGGCCATTGGTCCTGTGAAGGCCTGATGCCCATTCAGGTCAGGAAATTGGTGGGGGGGACGTTGGTAAGCATGGGGAGAGTGAAGGGATGGGGAGTTTTCAGAGGGGTAACGAGGAAAGGGGATAACATTTGGAATGTAAATAAAGCAAATATCTAATAAAAAAGAAGAGAAAAAAGAGAAAAGAAAAAAAAGGATATAAAATTGTGCCAGGAAGTTGTGGGTCACACCTTAATCCCAGCACTCAGGAAACAGAAGCAGGAAGATCTCCGAGTTCCTGGTTTACAGAGAAACCCTGTCTCAAGAAAACCTGATGATGATGATGATGATGATGATGATGATGATGATGATGATGATGATATAAAATTGAGAAACACCCAAATTTCCCTACCCAGATATTTAAAGAGACAATAAACGTGAGGATGTTTATACTCAGAAAAAAAAATGTTTCAATGACAAAAATTTCTGCATCAACCCAATCTCCTGATTTTTGAAATAGGGGAAGATACATGTATTTCTGTCTATACAAAGGTACTGTCCAGCCTTAATACAAAGATCCTTAAGGAAACCTGCATAGCTAGTTCCTAATTTTGTCATAGTCCTGTAATAGGGCCTCAGACTCAGTAGACCCTCAGACTTTAGCATAACTGACTCTATAACGGAAGTACCATTGAGGCAGTAAACCTCAGCCCATGGGCAGCACCACCTGCCAAATCTACAACAAAGGTGTAATTCATCAAATTCCATAGTTAAGGAAAAGTCTCTAAATGTCATATACTTGCTTTTTGGCCTCCAAAATGCCACTACTTGTTTACTGTTCTTGTTAACTGAAATAAGTCAACCTAAAACATTGTGGGATTTTTGTGCTTAAAAGCTCACTGTGAGATAGATTCAGGCCTGCAATGGGATCCCAAACACCCAGTGTTTTCTCTGGCTTGCTAATAAAGACTCTATTGGGTTAAGCCTATGTTCAAGCAGTCCTTTCTGGAGAATACTCCACAACAGTCCAAGGGATGTGATGGGGAGGCATTCTTAATCTGGGACAGGCATGGGTTCCTGCCAAAAAGCTGGAAATTCAATGAATGCTTCTGTCTGCTACATGTGCCTGTTTCTGTGTGAATGTGCCTTCCCTTTTCACATTGGTGTTTTATTCCAGGGACTACTATCATTATCACTGTCATCATCATTAAAGGACAGTGAGATTTAATAGACACCTTGATCTTTATACCTCGTCCCCAAGAAAGGCTATGGTTTTCCTTGATTGCAGGCACTGGCCTGCTCTCCTCCCACTGCAATAGGCAAGGTCAGGAAGCTGGCCAGCTGCTGCACTCCCTTTGGCATACCTTGTTGGCTCTTACTCCTGCCCATTGGCTTGAGACTATCAGTCATCTGTCACTTCTCTTGAAAATTTCTTTAGAGATTTTCTGATTTCCCTAATCCAAGTCTTTGTACAAAAAATGAATTTAAAAAGAAACTTAATTTTCTACACTTAGTGATAATAGCTTTATTTTTTTCAGGAACAATTGGAAATTCTTGGAATTTTTATTATGTTCCCATGTTCAAGTAGCAAAAAAGCAAAACAAAACAATACCCAGTAATACCTAAGTTTTGAAGGCAATTAATTATGTTTCTGTCTGGAAATATTAATATTTAGTTTAATTATATGATACTCCCCAGATGAGTTAGTTGAGTGATTGCTTACAATGAAAAATTGGAGAATTACTAATTCACAAATTTATATTTTTATACAAATATAGTTTCAAAAGTTCTCCTTAGTTCTAAGAACAGTGATAGCTCAGTCCCCTTTTTATTTCTAATATTGGTAACTTCACTTATATAAATGTACTGAGCAATATTAGTATTTTAAGAATGTGAGTTGATCGTGCCACACTATTGCTTTGAAATGTTCTTGTGACTTTGCATTCATGGAGAAAAATCCAAATTCCCACCAATTTTACCAATAAAATATTTCTGCCTATGTGATTTTGCCTTTCTTTGACTGCTTTTTAATATCATAAATGGAAGTATCTTTCTCTTTACTTAAAGTAAGACCAGTATGTTAATTAGATATAGTTATTTTAAGTCTGTATGAACTCCTGTTCTTCAACTCTGATATGTATCTGAAGCCTGATTTAATTGTTTCATTTTTGAACTTTCAACAGTATCTTTATACATATACACATTGAGAGAGAGAGAGAGAGAGAGAGAGAGAGAGAGAGAGAGAGAGAGAGANGAGAGAGAGAGAGAGAGAGAGAGAGAGAGAGAGAGAGAGAGAGAGAGAACATCAAGGAGGGAGAGAAAAAGAAAGAGGACATGAAAAGAAAAATAAACAGAGCAAGAATAAAAGAAAGGAAAGAAAAACAGAAGGAGAAATCTGGAAAACTTTTTGCTTGGTAATAGTCAACAAGAGCACACACTCTAGGATCTCTATGGTTGGGGAACATAGTACACAAAGGCAGGCACTTGATGCTCTCTGCAGCCTGTTTCTCCTGCTCTCTTAGTCACCAGTTTTCTCACAACTACTTTTCTTCACCAACTAGGACATAACTCAAATGTTACATGTTCCAAGAGTCCTTCTCTTTATACACATAAAAATCATTTTTGCTTCCCCTAACCATAATGCTATTTGAAGTTACTGTGACCCATTTTTCTTCATTACCTCAATTGCTTTGTGATAGAATCTTGCCTATTGTTTAATTACTGGTATACTGATTTCTCCCATCTACATTGTAGACTCCCTTTATTATTCCTTTTGACACCACTGTGTCCTCAGTGACTCCAATGCTGCCTAAAACCCTAAGATGCTCAAAGAAGTATTGAATAACGACTTCATGAATCATGTTAAACTTCAGTTGTTGTCACAGTCCCAGGGAAAAGATGCAGAGCTTGTACAAAAGTTAGAGGATAGGGTATCTTCTAAGCAAGTAATACTGGAAGTTCTTCACAAGCCTTACTATTTTATACCTCCTTCAAGCATCTAAGAAAGGAAGGACTAAGAAAAGTGTAACTTCTGACTAAAAAGAAATAAATTAAAATAAAATTAAATAGAACGAAAAAGAACATTAAGGAAAAGTAAGGTAGTATCACCAAAATGTTTATATATTTGAAGGATATAATTTAAGGAGACTAAAAATAAACAAACACATCCAAGATGGAAAATATAATGCTTTGATGGAAGTATACATTGGGTAATGATTATCCTAATTAAATTAATTACTACATCAGTCACCACCATACACATTAAAGGATGGATTCATTAAAGAAAATATGTAGAAATGCAGAATAACTGTCAGGGCTGTCTAACAAATTGTATGATACTTCATTTCTGATTCTGAATGACAGACCCAATAGTTTATTCACATTTAAAATCACTCTTCAAAAGGAAAAACTATGGAGATAGTACAAAAATTGGAGGTTGACAAGAATTGCTGAGCCTAGAAAATGGACAAAAACAATTTCCCAGGAGAACATAGGAACAGTGAAACCATCCCACACAAACTAGATTCATATATTGCTGTATATTATACATTCCATTAAGCATTTGTCAACATCTGTAAAGTGCTCAACATTAAGACTGAATTCTTCTGAGAACCAAGAGTACTAGGTGATTGTTCTGTTCCGAATATGCATATTAACTATAATTACTATATTACTCTCCTGGGGGATGTTGATAAGGGATATTAGGTGTGTGTAAGTCAATGAGTGTACTTATAAATCTATGAGCCCACATCTAATTTTGCATTAACCTCAAACTGCTCTAAAAGTGTCTTTTGAAAAATACCTATTAAATAATCACATATATGTAAGGTCTTTCAATGAAAAAAAAAACCTAAGTGCAGAACACAGATGACAATTTTAGCAGCTCTCAAGTATTTCAAAATAAAAGTTTAAAAATCTTCAGTATCTATGTTCAAAAGCAGATTCCCCAAAATAAGTTTTGTTGCATTCAAAACAGATATAATAAATGCCCACTCTTTTGACAGCATTTTCATGCCTTAATTTAGGCCAAACACTGTAAAGAAACCCCTTCCTGAAATACTTAGGTAGATATGTCTGCATTTCTTGGAAGTACTGGTTGTAGTACTGAAGAAGAGCCCCCAAATATTTTCATTCAGTGGTGGATACAAGACGGTGGTTTCTGCTGCTTTATTTCTCCAACATGAAATTGCCACTTAGCCTTCATAAAGATTTTAATGAAAAAAATTAAGAACATAATCAAATAGTCTGCAAACAAACTAGCAAAGTAGTTGAATGTAATGGCCTGTGGTGGGTTGACTACATTAGCCTCACATAAGACAAATAAATAGAATTATTTCTAAACTCCCATGAGAGGTTGATTGAATGGGAAAATGTAACAAAATTATTCATCTACCCCATTGACTTCTAACTTGTTTCCTGACATGGGAAACATAGCTCCTCAGATACAGAAAGAAATTTTATTTCTTTCAATTAAAATTGAGAATGTACTCCTATAGATATACAATTAGGTTGTAGTATACAAGAGATTTCTGAAGAAATTTAGAAAATGTGTAGGAAATTAGTTAGTGTTGTTTATCTTGATCAGTCTTTCCTCAGGAGGTGTCTGGTATAGTTTTGTTGGTAGAACTCACTTGCTTCCCCACACTTTAGTTAGTCTTCCTACAACATTCTTGTCTTTAATGAATAAAGTCTAAAATGATAGAAACAAAATCAAATGATTAAGTATATGACCAACTGTATTTATTCACCTCATAAGAATGATGAATATATCAGATAACAGGATAGTCCAGTGGATAATGCAACACATAGTATCAAATGTATGTGGGTTTATCTATATGGAAAAGAGAAGGATGAAGCTAAATAGTCCCATCAGGAAAATAATACATGGGAAGTCAGCAAATGAAAAATTCTAAATATGTGTGAAACACAACCAACTAAATACATATTTTCTTAAGAGGCCCCACATAAATATATGTTAGAACATTCATGTAATATTAGAATGGAACATGTTAAAGGGCATTTCATCACACATACCAAACACACAGACTATGAATGAGTATTATATCAGTTAATGTTGTCTTCACAATGGCATGTGTGACCCTCAACAGAAGCAATTGAATTAGAATAGAAAGAGGTGACTAAAGGACTTGATATTTGTGGTAAAACAATAAAATTATGAACATATTTGTTTTTGGAGCCAATAAACAATAAATATAACAATCTTGAAGCTGCTTTTAAAAACATATTTAGCAAAACCAAAAAAGTAATAGATTCCCTTCACCTATAGATAAATGGTTTTTCTTTCTTTCCAGTAAGGCATTTGTAATTAAATAAAAAATTCATTCACTCTTTTATCTATTTATTCACTCCTGTGTTTGTTCATTCGTTCATTTATTCATTCAAAAAGAAAGATAAAAAGGCAGAAATTTCTAAACTTATAAAGAAAATAAAGAGTCTGAAATACACAGAGTAGTAAGTCAAGAGAAGAAAAATAGGCAGAGAGGAATGTGGAAAAAGGGTAACTTATGATCAAAAGAAAATGTCAAGGAATTGAGATTGGGGAATGAACAGAAATAAAAATTGACTAAGCAAAGGGAACAGCAAGTTCAGTGTGGAATTGTTTCCTGATGAGTGTCAGGAAAGACGAGCATCCCAATGGGGCAATGAAAGAGGAGGTCAGAAGGTGAAGGGATAAATCTGAGAGGTTTCAGGGATCCCTTGGCTCTTCATCTTCATCTTAGTGTCACAGTGGACTGGATGCGGATAGGCTTTAGCTCTTTCTTTTTGTGGTTTTGCATTTTAAAATAATTTTTACTTAACAGAAAGACTACCTACCATACAGAATGTGTTTTCAAATGCATGTACATCATGGATATGCTAAGTCAAACTAATAAATAGGTGCACAATTCATATACTTAGCATTTTTATTTTGTGGATAGCTAAAATCTACTCAGCAATATTCAAGGATATAAAATGCACTTTGGTTAATGTTGCATGGTTTTATAGTTTGATATTGCCTAGACAATGTTAACAGGTAGCACTTACATGCACTATAAATGGCACATTTCTTTACCCAAACGCATAGAGCAGATTTATTATAGAGCCAAAATCTTAAAAGATATTTCATACTGTATTAAAGTTGACTTTCTCTGCACTTCAACTCCCTCTGCTGGTTATGATGACTGAAAATTTGGTGGTGTGTGAATTGTGCTGTAGCTTCAGCTGGAACAGAAACAGGGTCAAGGAAGCCATGGCTATTAAGCTCACACATAACAGGGAGCACCAATCTCTGACCTGACCAGGACAGAGCCGTGCATCCTGCTGGCTACAGGACCAAAGACGTTTATTTTTTAGTTTTGCCTTTTTCCTTGTCTGAACACCCTTTTCTCTGCTCTTTTCAAGGTGCTCCAGCAGACTGAGAGCCATAAGTTCAGTACCTGCCTCAGCTCAAAGTCCATGTATACCTTAGGACAGCAACAGGCCCAGAAGGCTCATATATAGCTGGAAGAATTACTGCTACTATATGCCATAAAGAGGAATCTGCCCTTGGAAAGAGACCTTGAAGTGTCAGTAATGATAAAACTTGCAGCAGTGTGTGTGTGTGTGTGTGTGTGTGTGTGTGTGTGTGTGTGTGTGTGTGTGACCCTATATTGAAGGTGTAAGGATAGAGCTGCCAAGAAATTTTCATTTCAAGATCTTGGAAGTGAAAAAAAATCTATGTTTTAGTAGGATAGCACAAGAGTGAATTCTTGGGATTTTTCTTTGGCTGATTTAAGAACTTCTCTATCTAGTCATTTGTTTTTATTTAATAATAATAATATTAATAATAAATGTACATGTTTGTATCCTAATGTCAGAAAATAAGAATGAAATGGTGTTAATCTGAATCTGGGTGGGTGGGGAACTGGTTAGGATCTGGGAGGAGTTGAGGGGGAAACGTATTAGAATATATGGTATGAAAAAATCTGTTTTTAATAAAAAGTTAATTCTCACTCATTTTGTTATGATTCAGTCTCAGAAGTGTTTATGTTATTGTTCTAAAATAATTTTAAAATCTAGTTCTGTAAAAATTTAGTTCGTATTTACTGAACAAGATTTATGGAATCCTAAGGCCAACCTTGGTTTCTAATGACTTTCCTCTGAAAGACTATGGAGAAGTCATAGTCACAGGTTGTGTGCGTATGTTGTGGTGGGGAGCTAGAGTCACTTAGGGTCCCATGCCAAGTCAAACAAAAGAAACTTGGCAGTAGCTTCAGGGGGAAAAAACTATCTACTTGCTTAGTGCCTACATAGGTCAAGCCTTTTCTACTCTCTCACATTCAGTAACTAACACTCTAGAGAAAAGCAAATCCCTTTGACACACACCACCTTTCCACAGAAAAGAAGTTGAGACGAGACACTCATCTGTTAGGGACTCTCTTTACTTGTGGCTCTGTTTGCCCTGTAGGAGGAATACAGGAAGAAGCAAGGGGAGCTTCTGGTGCTGTCCTCTGTCCTGCACATGACATAGAAACAGAAGTGCAGTGGTGTTGGTGAGGAGTGGAGCAAACACAACACAACTTAAACAAAAACCAACCAAAGAAAGCAACATCTTCGATAATAAAAAAACACCCATGTTGCCTTTTATGGATGCTGCCTAAACAGAACCAAAGAAGTTGATTTTGTCACTTTGCTATTTTTCTTGTATAGCAGTTATCCACACTTTCTTCTCACTGTTCTTTCTAAGGAAAGTTTATTGAGGAGCTAGAGAGAGCAGTGTGTTATTCTATATAGAATCTAGTTCTATCTTCTTAGTAACTAAGGTTTTAAAGTGTAGGGTTCTGAATAAATATTTGCCGAGTAAAAATGTTAAAGAAGACATTCATTTAAGCTGTTCTGAAAGCATACAAAATCTGTAATTCTTTTTATTAATAATAATGATATTAATAATTATAAATGATATATTTATTAAATGTTTCTTAATTCTTGGGTCTGTATTAAGCTTTGCAATATTATTGTATTCTATACAACCCAATGAAATTGGATGCCCTATCCTAATTTCACAAAAAATTCTTCTTGAGCAAGTTATTCACTAAATTGCCCAAGAACTAAAACAACTCATATTATCTTCAATTATTGTTTTATAAAATTCCTTAGCCATATAGTACAGTGATACTGGGAAAATAAGGTCTCATTTTTATCATCCTGAAGCTCTAAGCCTTCTTTCCAAAATAGATGAAGGCCAAAACTACAACTTGGAAAAACATAAACTATAACTATTGCCATTTGGAAGGCATATATGTCTTTTGCACGTGCCTGTATGTTTGTTTGCATGTTTGTGGTTGTGTGAGTACATGCACACATATATGTGACTGTGGTGGTCCAAGGTTGAACTTAGGTGCCATCCCTGACTGCTTTCTACTTTCTTTTTTGAAGCAGTGGCTCTCATTAGCCCTAGAGTTCTCTAAATCTGGATTGTTTTGCATTAGGGAACCTCTCTGCTTTTACCTTCCAAGTGTTGAAATAATAGACACCAGCCACCTGTGTGCAACTTTCACATGGTGTCTACAGAATAAAACTCTGGTCCTCATGTTTCAGGTTAAGCACTTTATCTACTTAGCCATTTCCCCAGTCTCTATTTTCAAGTTTTCATAACAATAACAGTGATTAAGGAAAGGATAGTTTTGTTTTTTTCAGGGATTCAAAGATCTGGGTCAAGATTGAAGAGCCCTTAACTAGGTGTTCACTAGCTTAATAAAAATGTTCTGCTAAGAGGAGTAGTGGCAGAGATAATCAAGACTCACAGCCCTAATGACTGAATTATTACAATCCAGTATGACAAAAGATAAATTAATTATGTATAGAAATACACCAGTTTAGAAAAGGGAACACCAAATGTCATCTGATATTAGCCTCAAATGTCTTCACATAGAAGGGTATTTGGCAGGTATATAAAAGAAAAATGAGAAGTAGAAAGCAAAAGGAACATATTAAAGGGATACCATGTATGCCTACAGAATAAAAATTGGTCCCACTAAACTCCTAGTTATTCATCTCAGCATCCTGGGATTTGTGTGTATTTTAGAAGAATCCAAGGACAGAGTTATAAAATGCTGCAAAAGAACATCAGACATTTTGTCTCTAGGAAGTCATACAACCAAGACAAAAGTATCTATATAAAGACATGGTAGAGAATGGATGAATTTTGTTGGGTTGGTTGCAAGTAGTTAGTAGAATTATCCAGAATAATGTTCTGAGTACTAGTGTGGGTTAGTCCTTCACAATCTGTTGGTTTTAAAAGGCCTACAGGAAGGCATGCGAATATATCAGTGCAACCTCAATCCCAGCCCTGACTTTTCAATTGGAAGACAGCAAATACATACATCTTCTGAATGACAGAATGAGTGTGGTGCACCTGGGAAACAATGGAGCTTAAGCATTTATTTTCTGCTCACTTGAACCCCAGACTATTCACTATGAAGTTATAAAACAAAATTGTAAAAGCCTGTCTTGGTTCTTAAGAATAACCTTTGTATTCATTTAGCCTTCAGAGTGAAGAGAACACAAAAATTACATATTTTTATACATTTTATTTTTATTTGTTGAAAATTTCATAGAGTACTATATTTCCCTCAGTACTATATTTTTACTCCACTACTCCCTCCAGTTCATCCTACATGTCCTTCATTCTCACTTCTCAAATTCATGGCCTCAAGAAAGTAGTTTTAACATAATTTTGGTCCAGTGTTTGAAGTGCATTGAAGTCATAAAATTCTTCAAAAAAAAAAAAAAGAAAAGAAAAGAAGAAAAGAAAGAAGAGAGAGAGAGAGAACTGTTATTGAGAACTTAACCAAAGCATTAGCAAAAGTTCCCTTTTTTTCTTCTCATAAAAACACTATATATGCATGAGCTTATATATGACTCCAAATACATTTCCAGGTATTTTCTGAAAAGTGCTTAGTGTAAACTTGGTATGTGATAATTATTAGTATAAGTTCTTAAAAGAAAAAGAGTATTTGCTATATATTTAATCTCAAATATCTAATATAAATAATGTAAATATTTCTGTGAGATTTTTTATTAGTACATGTGAGGTTTAGTTTTCTTCAAAAATTCCAGTTAAAGGACACACATCTAATTGACAGAAGAATACATCAATTTTTTTTAGCTTTCTAGCAAGTCAAAGGGCTTTCCCATTTTCTTGACATTGTGTTTACTTAAACAAGTTTATCTAAAGGAAATGAGCAAGGTTGCAGGCAGCTTAGAACAATGTTATAATTGTCACTAATTATGTGCGCTCAGCTGTGTCTATACAGGGGCAACTATTTACTTGCCAGCTATTGGGATATATTCTGAAAGTTCCTGCATTTAACACTTTTATAACTATGGTAAGCAGTTACCAAAGCTGGCTGTTCAGCCAGTAACTAATCAGTCACAGAATTATGTGACTCGGTAGAACCTAGTACTGGGATCTAAATTCCTTTCACTACCGTATTTTTACATAGACATTAGAGTTAATTTTTGCCACTATGAATAACATCCTTATGTAATCTTTGCTTAAGCAGCTATGCTTCCTAGATGACAAGGAAAACTAAATGAATGTTTGTCCAACTCTAATGTGCATATAAATCTCCTGAGCATCATATTAACTTCAAAATGGGATGTTGGGAGTTTTCAGTGAGTCTGAAGTCTTTGCAGGAGACATACAAGTCTGTACTAAATGCCAAAGGGATACCTGGCTTCTGGTGAGCCCACAACTTTGATGTCTCTCTCACAAAGGCTTTGCTTATGAAATAGGCTTTATAATGGGTCATGTTCTAAGATCACAATCCAGGTATATTTTTGTTATCATGCTATGATATTATTTACACCAGTGAACAAAAAGAAGAACGAGAGTCTAAATTCCACTGTTGAGCTATTTCAATGTTTTGAAAGCTTACATGTGCATCATAAACATAACTGTGGGAATTAGATTCCTAGTCTGTATGTTTATAAACTTAGCATAAAATCCTAAATAGGAGACCAACAACAAAACAAAACAATAACACACACAAACACAAACAAAACAAAAATTTTTTTCACTGTCACTACCTGTCCTGGACTATGAATGGCTATGTAAAATCCTATTGGTGTTATTTTTGTTCATTTATACACTTTTTTTCTCAAGTAGAATGAGCTTTCAAAGCTTTCAAATATTTATTCGCAAATTTTTTGGGTTCTGTTTTGATGAATTGATTTTCCTCTCTATATTCTAGAATTCTAGATACCGAGTTAAACTCCCCTTTTGCCTTCTGTATACACCCTACTCCCAAATCCCAAGGATCAAATTAAATCAAACCTTACAGTAAAAATTTTGCTTCTGGAATCTCTTTATTTAGTTCAATTGTACAGTAAATTTTGAGATCAGAAATATACTCACAGAATTTTGAGGGGGTTACTTTAGTATCTACACTCAAGTTTGAAATCAGTTTAACTATTACATATACTTAGCATTTGTGTGCCTTAAATGACCTACCTACTCTTGTTATTGTTGCTGTTGTTGTTGTTGCTTCACTATACCAATTGGTAAAGCAATAACACAAAAGATTTTAACAAAACCCAATATATTCCCAATTTTCCTTTAAGGGAGTAAACACAGCGTGAACGAACATAAAATGCTGGTTGTTTCTAATGTTGTTTGAAGCATAACACAAAGGACTGAAGAAAGGATTTATGTAGCTGATGCATTTGTGATTGAACTGTTTGTATATTAAATATGATGTTAGGATATAAATTAACTTAAGCTCTTGAAATTTATAGATGAATTAAAAATGTAAATCTACTCAGAAAATGCTATTTATCTCATTCATTTGAATGGTAATTGATGGCTCATAATGAAATAATCTGATGCACAGAGTCTAGCTAAATTAGCCCACCAGTAGTGCACGTACTGTCTTGAAGTGACTTCACATCCTCATTAGAGCCTCTCTAATTTCTAAAGCAAAATTAATGCAATTAGTGATCAAATCAATACATATTGATCATCAGTTTGTTCAATATGGCAGGAAAATATCAGGTCAGAAAAACGGACTTTTAAGACTATAGAATTAATACTTAAAAAATCAAAGCAGCGAAATGAAAACCATATTTGTGCAATGTCCCAGTTAGCTATTATTCATACGTGGAAGTAATGGTTTCACTGTTGTTCAGGTGATATTCATAATGATGTGCTAAAACCCCACCCCTTCCTTCCCTCTAGCACATCAATATTGCATTCATTGTTCATATAGATTTTTCTTTCTGTAAGTATCCAAAAGCACTTTTCCCCTTATGGTGCAGAATTTCAGATGACTAATCACTCAAAAGCATTTCTCTCCTTTCACATGCAAATATAAGCAAGATTTGGAAGAAGAGTAAGTACTACCAGGCCCTGGACCCAGTGCCTATCACAGGAGGGGGATGATTTCTAGCTAAATGTATGCAGGAAGGACTTGAAGCCTGGAATGAAAATCAAAACACATTGGTGGAAGTCAAGGGATGCTGCGTTTTTACATACTAATCAGCTTATTTCTGTATGAAATAAAATGATACTTCCAAGAAACATGGAGAAAGGAAAAAAGTAGCAGGGGGCACTTTGCCCCCAACCAAACCAACTGCAAGGTGTGGTTCAGTTGGCTTCTGCTGAGGTTCACATATATAAGGACACTTAGGATGGATTGCTTAGGCTGCTCAAATCCTTACTCTGAATCATCAGACAATGTATATCATTGAGACTTTTCTGAGTAAACTCAGAAGGCTGTATCTGTCTTTATCTGGGGAAAGAGGATCCAAGCCACAAGACTGTGTGTGTGGTGGTAGTGGTAAGGTGCAGTCACAACCAGCCATTTTGCCTCTGCATCTCAAGGACATGTTGGGAGGGTACATTTACTAACTCACTCAGGTCTGCATTTTTAAGAAGCTTTAATACTTGTGAATAGATTCTCTATCTGTTCCTAATAAATTACAATTGCTTTCTTTAAAGGGGGGGGGGAAGTAATGAAGTTTTTCTTGCAATTTCTACAGCATGTAAACATAAATAAAGATTTTCATGGTGTGAAAACTTATAAGCTGTCATTAGAAAAATGAATGACAAAAGAGTAACAAGAATAGGTTCCATGTTTTGTGGGTGGGTCCTGTTTATTGTGCTATCACAGCTCTGTTTGAAAGACAGACACTGCCCACCATTGCTGTTCTCGGTACTTCTGGTAAGCCGGTAGCCTGCCATGCAATGCCATAACTAGAATCACAGATTTTCAATTAGAGTGTGTTGGTGGTGAAAACAACATATTTTTATTTTTTGTATGATTTTAAAATTCTCTGAAAGGTACAGTACAAATATTCAGAGGTCCTTTTCTAATATGACATTGTCCTAATGTTGTTTACCTGTCACTGGCCCACATGATGGTTTGGAAAAAGGACTCCATGAGAAAATTGAAGAGAGGCTTCAACTCAATCATTTTGTGTGAAACTCACTGTATACTTTAGAATGATGAGAGCTTTGAGAAATACAGGAAAAAGATTGTTGCACATTATTTTTTAACTTTTTTGCCTTTAATTTTTATTTCTGAGAATTGTATACATTTATACAGTAAAATATGATCACATTTACCCTTCACTTTCTGCCACATTCCCCTTCTTGACTGGAAGAGATCAAGCTGAGAATCTTTCTGTACTTTTCTTTCTCCTTCCCTATTTTCCAAGTGACCTTCTCCAATTGCCTACTCTCACCAAATTGCTTTTCTAGAGAGTGGAATATTTCTGTTTGTTGGCAACACTGATTTGAAGGTAATATTTTCCAGAGACACGGTCTCCATAGAACAGGTCAGACACTGCTTCCCACTCAACACACTGCATTCAGTGTTTCTGGTTATCAGGGCTAACAAACCCACAGTCAGCTGACACTGCCCTAGAATGCCCAGTAAGTAATGATATTTAAAGAGACATTGGAATCTCTGCATTTACCACCTGCCTTCTGTAAAGCTCCAGAAGTCCAGGCTTTGATGTTAAGGCTGAAGATTTCAGAGTCATCTCTTTAGAAGCTGAGAATGGTGCTAAATTTGAATTAACTCTATGTTTGAAATTACTTCCTGTGGGCATGTAGTAAATTTTTATTCCAAAGTGATAAGAATAATGGGCTGAAAACTAAGGCATAAGGAAATGGGAACATAATGAACTACTGTTTTCTAGAGGCTTATCTGAAGGTCCTGTCTAGATGAAATGCTGCCTTATTTGTATTTCACAGCTGTTTTGCACATTCTTGTGACTTGTAGCATCCCAGAGTTGTTTGCTAGTCTGTCAGGACTCAGACAAGAAGTAGAGAACAGATTGATCTTACCTATCTTATCTTATTTACCTTTTTACCACCAGGTAGATACCCAAGATGGTAGGAGTATGATGTTTGGCCTCTTTTCCAAGAATGTAATGGTGGATAAGGGTGTCTGGACTCCAACTGCCGAAGTTCAAATCTCCATTTTCTGGAGACTTGAGCAACTCAGTTAACCTCTCTGTTCAAATTTCCTCAATCTTAAAATATATAATTGTACCTTCTTTATGGGATTATTCTGAATATTGGTGAGTTCATTAATTATACTATATTTAAAATAATGCCTGGCCCATAGTAATCATGGCTATTAATTTTATTGTGGCAATATTTAGTAATTCCCTCACAACAATAAGTGAGTATAAGTGCAAACTCTTGTGGTGTCAGTCAGTGCTGGAACATACTAGAAACTCAATGGACAGCTTCTAGGTTACATTTACAGTATATTAATATATGTGCGGAAGTCCTAAGTAAACTGAGAGGAGGCACATGGGTCCCTCATTCTATTCCTACTTCTTGTTTTTCATGAAGGGACTTAGGACACATGCTTGCTGAGAGTACTCATATTAAATAGGAGGGGATACTCAACTCAGTGATTTTTATTCAACCCTTCTCAAATGCATACACACTGTAGTGTACATAAGAAAAGAAATCATATCTGGATTTTTTAATTAGGATGGGAAAAGTGGTTTATTTTTTATGGCACTGAAATACCAAGGAAACCCAATTTACCAGTGTAGTTATTTCTCCTGGTAGACCCCAGAGAACTACTTTCTGTTTTTAATCAGAACTTCTAAGCCATTTTTATTTACAAAGTGTTTTACAGTCATTGTTATTGATGATTTCTAATCCCCCCCCCCCCAGTTAGGTGTCAGAATGAAACTTTGACATGGGCTGCCCTCTCTGAAGGCTGGAATAGAAGTGGATAAATTTGCTCACCTCACCCTCAAAGGCTGTCTGGGTCCCTATTTGCTTTGTTTTGGCTTGTCAGATTCACATTACCATCTCCATGTGCTCAGATGGCAGTTACACTGGAATTCTGGGCAAAGAATCTTTAGAGGAAGAAAAGAGTGTTGCAGAATCTACTTAGTGATTCTTTTCTTAGATCTGCTTCTGCTTAAAAAAAATAAGAATTGCCCATGCAGCAGTAGGACTTTCAGCACACTTACTTTGTTTTTTTAAAGAGGTAAGACAAATAACTGCCTGTTTATTGTTAAATGTGTAGTGCTGGTCATGCCGAGCATAAAGAGAGTAACACTTTTGTCAGCAGGGTGCTTATCTGTTTTACTAGTTCAGAAGGACTTGATTGATGCGAAAGACCAAGGTTTCAGTAAAGATAATTTAGCCATTTCCATACAGTTTATGCGTGTGTTAGTTGTATCCTGCAGGGGAGTCCCAGGAGGTGGCTTCCTTGACCTTCCCTCTAAAAAGTAATGCAGAGAGATTCCTCTAGGAACAAGCCCCTAACAAGACTAATGACACCTTCCACGCCTATTACCATTCTGAGCTCAGAAAGGAGATTTTAGAGATGCAGAACCACATTCCTCCCTTGATGTTTCCATGATCTAATAAATGTTATGTGACAGATAAATTAATCATTAAAAACTTACTGTTAAGTCTTTACAAATAATAACCAGGTGTACTTTGATTACTTTTTATCTCAATCATATTTTGCCTTTCATGAAACAGATGATACACAGCAGCTTGTTTTACTAACTGAGGAGAGACTCAAGAAAAGGAGGCTCTTTTCTTTCCTCCAGCATCCTCTCTTTGGTTATATTTTCTTTATATTTTTAAAAAGTTATAATTGCCAAAAATTACAAGCAGAAATAGTTGAGGGGAGCCAGGCTCCCATTTTTAATCTGGCTTGCTGGAGGGTAAGCATGAAGCATTTTCACTATTCTCCCATTTGATTTATTTCATGCATTCATTGCTGCTTAGTATTCAAAATTCCCAATCCAGAGACCTGCCCTACATCTTGTGTGTGTTAGCAGAAGCTGTGATGCACTGAATTCCATTGAATGTCATCTCTTTGAATTATGGTGAATTGTCTTCCTAGTGTCCTTTTTTTTTTAACCATTAACAACCTGTAGATCCTATATTTTCTACAGTCCCAAGAAAAGAAAGAAGATAGCAAGAAATAACGTGAATACAATAAAAACAAAAAGAAAACAGTACAACAGAGCTGGGTTACTTTGTCTCATCACTTTCTGTCAAAACAAATCTTACATACTTCAATACTTCTGGGCAAATGTTGGATAATAGACTATCTAAATTCTAAATTGCTGGTAAATTCAGGAGCTAGGAGAAAAAAAGAAGGCAATAGGAAGGAAACAGGACAGAGAGAAAAGAAGAAGGGAAAATTGATAGACTGAAGGAAAGAGGAATAAGTTTGGTTGAAATCCTCCAGATTATAGACAGCAGCAATCCACCTTCATTTGCAATAATTGTATGTTTTTCTCTATTTTGTTTTGTTTTAATCAAAAGTTTATTTAGGAATATAACAACTTTAATTTAGCAATTAAAACATTTATGTTTAAAAATTGTTTGGAGACAGGTTATTTGCAATTTTTCAATATTTTAAAGAACTACTTTATGGCTAGGATCAAAACACAGGGATCATTTGGAAGGGCAATTAACTCAAAACTTTTTTTTCTGATTTGTTAAATTCTCTCTCTCCATATCTATGTGTGTGTGTGTGTGTGTGTGTGTGTGTGTGTGTGTGTGTGTATCTTTATTCACTTTTCCAAATCAGCATTTGGTGATAATATCTATGTTTTATTTTTCTAAGTTTAAATAAAATTGTCTTAATTAGAAATAAACATAACTCATAACTATGCTTAAATGGAACACCAACTATAACTATGGAGTTGTAATATGAGGAAAGAAAAAGATAAGGTAAATGATTAAATAAAACTAAATCTTTTCAATTTAACATGGGACATATTTGAAAATAAGAAGTATACTATGAGCCAGATACACTGTGCACACAAAATGTTTCTTGTGTATTATTAAAAATTCTATTTTTGTAATTTTATGAGGTCCCATTTGTCTATTCTTGATCTTAGGGCATAAGCTATTGGTGTTCTGTTCAGAAACTTTCCCCCTGAGCCAATGTCCTCAAGGGTCTTCCTTAGTTTCTTTTCTATTAATTTTAGTGTGTCTGGTTTTATGTGGAGGTCCTTGATCCACTTGGAGT
>BDUI01000052.1:280539-293438 GCA_002335545.1 Apodemus speciosus | reverse complement strand
GGGTTTCTCTGTGTAGTCCTGGCTGTCCTGGAACTCACTCTGTAGACCAGGCTGGCCTCGAACTCAGAAATCCACCTGCCTCTGCCTCCCAAGTACTGGGATTACAGGCATACGCCACCACGCCCGGCTTTTTGGATCTCAAATGCTTTAAATTTTATGATTTTTGCATCTGATTAATAGTTCACATTTGTATAGAATTTTATATAGAAAGTATTTATTTTTGTTACAATTGTAGAGATAGGACTGAATTACTTCTGTTTCCAGCGATTCTATTCCTAAGCTGATTTATCATTTCTGCATCTTCACTGGATTTTCTAGCAGTGTTCTCTTCTCTGATGTTCTCAGTGGTGATGATTATTATTTGCCTATTTGATTATTTCTTCTAAACACAATGTTCATTTTAATCTAACAATTTATGTTCTTCAGCTCTAGAGATTTTTCTTTAGTGATCTTTGAGAGTTCATTCACTTGGTTGTACCCACTCACTTTCCATAACTTGTATCATTTACATATTGGAATTTTTAGAATAAAAATATTTCATTTTTTCTGTATTTTTGCATTACTTTCTGTGAGATATTYATTTTATCTTTTAGGCAGCACTGTAATTTTAATTAAATCCTTATGAAAACTTTAATTACAGTTTTAGCTTTAAAATAATAGTTGTTCTTGCAGAATCTTTATAATGTTCTATAGGCTCAGTATTTTATCTTATTTGTTCAATTATCTAATAATTATCAGATTCAAAAGGTACTTCAAAATGTTAAGGGTTCAAATTGCCTCTCCATTACTCTCTTATCAGTATTGTTAATTTTGTCTTTTATAATAGCTTAGAAATTATCATATTATTTGTGACCTTTGGTAGGGGAACTCTAAAAATATGTTTTCATAATTCTGTGTTTTGGGGCAGAGCTTTACAACAGTATTTTTCACTCAATGACTATTGAGAACCTGTTCATTAGGGTATAAATCTTATATTTTGTATAGTTGTCTATGTACAGCTACATAAAACAGATAAAAGAATAACTTGAAGAAAATGTTGATTTTTCTTTAATGCAAATCAAAACTAATGTTGTGCTCTGGAGCACCAGGACCCAGAGACTTCCTCTCCTACAATTCTCCCATCCACTGAGTGGTTCATCTCTGTTTATATTTTATTCAATGGGAAGGGAAAATTCACATCTCACACAGAGCTTGAAAAAACAAACAAAAAAACCCAAGACGAACAAATAAAACACCCCACTATCTAGAAAAAGAGTTGGGAATTATGTCATTAAAAAAAGAAAAAAAAGAACAAGCAATACATGTATATTCATCTACCAAACACGAACAGGTCAAGGAGGGGAAAATGAATATTAGGAGACAGCTGGAAGACAGTGCCGTAGACAATACTTTCATGGTATTTCTCTCAGGATACTCAAATTCCCTAATAAGGTTTCAAAGTCCTGCCTGGAAAACACTAGTATTCAAAGTTCATGAAATTGAGTGTGACAAACACAAGGTGGTTTAAAGATATTCGTAATAGTGGGACTGTATCTCATTCTTCAGTTGTACACTCTTATCATGACATGAATTCCCTACTTTGATAGCTTTTCCTGGAGTAATCCTGTGATTTTCTGTTAGGTATGGGGGAAGAAATGATTGGAATATTGAACAGTTGATCATGTTTCTGGAGAAGATAATGTGGGATTAATTTTTCAACCAATACTCACTTTAAAAAAAATCGTATCTTCACTCTTGGTTTCAGAATTAGTTGGCCCTAAGTCCTGAACACAGTGTAAGTTAGATTGCTTGTGATTAAACAGATGGCTCAGCAGTTAAGAGCAAGACACTTATTTTGCAGAGGACCTGGGTTCCATTCCTAGTTACCACATGACAAGTTACAACTGTCTTTAATTCCAGTTTTAGGGGATCAGACTCCATCTTCAGGATTCTACCACCATTCACATAATATACATGCATACACTTTCGATTTATAATAAACCAGGCTTGCCTAGATTACTAACCTAGATGTAGCTCATTTTGGGACTTCTTGGTCCCTATAATTCTATGATCCAATCTGAATAACAAATCACTTTATCATCTATCATCTAGTTAGCTAGTAATGGCTGATTTGTTTTGTTTCTCTGGAGAACCCTGACTAATATATTTTAAAGACTCTCTATATGCCTTTGATTAACCATGACTGATAATGCCATAGCAGGATACCACATCTCCAATGAAGGCCAATGTAAGCCCTGATTTGTTTTTTCTTTCAATACACTGTGATCCTCTATTTCTCATATGACATATTTCAGAGCCAGGAGGAACACCAATTCTCACTTGTAGGGCAAATTTCCAGCCTGGTTCCAGTCCACTACTCTATGAGCTAACCCTTTCAGTTGACTATAGTAACTTTTGCAAAATCATGAAAGATTTCATACAAAGAATGAAGTCAACATGCTGGTTTTAGGTAATTCTCAGTCAGACACAATCTGCTGAGTCTTGTCCTATATAAACTAAGTTATTCACATTAAAAGTCCACCATTTTTGTTTTTTTTAAAATTATTTTTATTAGATATTTGCTTTATTTACATTTCCTCTATACCATGTGCTCCAGATTCTTCCCCACTTTCTCTTCTATTAGATTCAGTGTATCTGGTTTTATGTGGAGGTCCTTGATCCACTTGAACTTGAGCTTTGTACAGGGAGATAAGAATGGATCAATTTGCATCCTACATGTTGACTGCCAGTTGACCCTGCACCATTTGTTGAAAATGCTTTTTTCCACTGGATGGTTTTAGCTCCTCTGTCAAACATCAAGTGACCATAGGTGTCAGGTGACTGACACATTTCTGATTCTTCAATTCTATTCCATTGAACTACCTGCCTGTCACTGTACCAATACCATGTGGTTTTTATCACTTTTTCTATATAGTATAGATCTTCTATACTATATAGAAGATCAGGGATGGTGATTCCGTCAAAGGTTCTTTAATTGTTAATAGTTTTCACTATCTTGGGTTTTTTGTTATTCCAGGTAAATTTGGAATTGAGAGTTTTCCTTGGTAGATTTTTCCTTTGATGAGCACAAAGTGTCCTTCCATGTCTTTTTGATGACTTTTGGTTGAAAGTCTATTTTATTGGATATGAGAATAGCTATTCCAGATTGTTTCCCAGGTCCATTTGCTTGGAAAATTGTTTTCCAGCCTTTTACTCTGAGGTAGTGTCTGTCTTTGCTCCTGAGGTAAGGTTCCTGTATGCAGCAAAATGTTGGGTCCTCCTTATCTATCCAGTCTCTTAGTCTATGTCTTCTTATTGGAGAGTTGAGTCCATTGATATTAAAAGATATTAAGGAGAAGTGATTGTTGCTTCCTGTTATTTTTGTTATTAGAGGTGGAGTTATGTTTGTGTGGCTCTTTTCTTTTTGGTTTGTTAAAAGAAGATTAATTTCTTGCTTTTTCTAGCATGTAGTTTCCCTCCTTTTGTTGGTGTTTTCCATTCATTATCCTTTGAAGGGCTGGATTTGTGGAAAGATATTGTGTAGATTTGTTTTTGTCATGGAATACCTTGGTTTCTCCATCTATGAAAATTGAGAATTTTGCTGGGTATAGTAGCCTGGGTTGGCATTTGTGTTCCCTTAGTGTCTGTATGACATCTGCCCAGGATCTTCTGGCTTTCATAGTCTCTGGTGAAAAGTCCAGTGTAATTCTGATAGGTATACCTTTATATGTCATTTGACCATTTTCCCTTACTGCTTTTAATATTTTTTCTTTGTTTAGTGCATTTGCTTTTTTAAATTATTATGTGATAGGAGGAATTTCTTTTCTGGTCCAATCTATTTGCAGTTCTGTAGGCTTCTTGTATATTCATGGTCATCTCTCTCTTTAGGTTAGGGAAGTTTTCTTCTAATTTGGTTGAAGTAAATCTAACATTTATTTCCTCTGATGAAGGAATGAGAAGAAAGCCCTATGCAAGCTATGAGAATAAATGATTTGGGCTAAGTCCAGACCATTTCTTTATCTGTTCTTTCCCTAGGTTTAGGTCTGGAAGCTTTTAGCCTGTGTACAATCTAATCTTCCTGTCTCTGTTTGCTAACATAGGCCTGGAATGTTTTATCATCTGATACTTAATGCTGAATAAGCTCAGTCTTTCTAGTTCTTTCTGAACTCTGCCTGCCTGCTTCAAGTCAGCTGTTCTAACTCAAAACTATACTCCAAGCTGACTGATCAAATTTGCCTTCTCTAAGTTTCTGACTGAATTGATCTTTTTGGCCTTAAATTAACTGTCCTCATCTTTTCTGGTTCGGACTCTTTTTCATTCTCTGGCTCATTCAGTCTTCACCTGCAAACCTGTCTCTATAAAACTGTCCTGGTAATACTGCACGCCTTCTCTTTGCCTGCTCTCTTAAGTTTCCTCTTTCCTGTGCTATTCTCATTTGAGTTGGGCATATGCTATCTATGACTCATTCTGTCAAATCTTCCTATGATTCATTACTTTGTCTCTTCCTCAATTAGATAGTAGTGTCAAGCATGGATGCTTTCTTCTATAAAGCTTATTTAGGGATTGAAGTTACTAAGGCCATGTTCATATTCCAGCCAAATCATAGTGTAATCCAGGACATATCTGCATTCCGGATGGATCACTTAGACCCAGGAGGTCTTTAGATGTCATCCATTGCCAGAATAGCCATGTAGCTGGATTAAAATTCCTTTACAAATTTATATTGGCTACAATGGAGTGAATTTTTTAGTGTGAAAGTAGAACTTCTGGGTTTCTTCTTAGACATGATAGACTGTAATGATTGCTTTCTTGATAATGATCTAACTCATTATCAGCTATACCTCAGGCTGTTTTTACTGCCAAGGGCCTATAGGCAAGATAAGGAAAGTAGTTTCTGTACACACTGTCATAGTAGTGATTTCAACTGATTATAATATTGGGAGTGCTGTTTGCACCTCACATATATTTTGAGTATCAATCTGTTATTTCATTTAACTCTCTCTCTCTCTCTGTCTCTCTCTCTCTCTCTCTCTGTCTCTCTCTCTCTCTCTCTCTNTCTCTCTCTCTCTCTCTCTCTCTCTCTCTCTGTGTGTGTGTGTGTGTGTGTGTGTGTTTGTGCTTATTGTACTGATAAAATTGAAAGATGATTAGATATAGTAATTTGCACAAATTTCAAGCTAGGAAATAAATAACAGAGCAAGGATATTACCCTAGAGCTGCTGTTACATATAGAAGTAGAAAATTCTGCTGTAGGGATTAAGAACTCCTTTGTACACAAGAATCCAATGCATACCTTTGCCATTCCCATCCCAATTAATTAGTAATATTAATGTATTATATTTGTACTATATTATGCATATTATATTATACAACTGCTCTAATAGTGCAATGTTGCCTCAGTCTGGAAGATGGTATAGCAGCAGAGAAGAAAATCATTGTTACTAGAGGCTGGGAAGGGTAAGAGAAAGGATGGGTGGGGAGAGTTAGATAAATAAGTTCTCATCTTCTCTTGACAAGTGTACTATCAATAATAAATCAGAGACAGAATTTGGAATTATTCATCATGTGGAACATGTAGGTGTTTAAAAACAGTAACAGATGTTGAACAGCTGCTCATAATCTATATCAGAAGGGAAAGTCTATTTTTAAAAATATTTATAACTTCCTTCATAATTAGATCTAATATTTTCTTTTGGGTAAATAAAACTAAGCATTTATGGACACAAATATAAAAATGCATGCTGATCTGTCACAACAACAGCACTCATACATATCAGATTATCAAACTACCTCACACTTTAGTATAAAAATCTCAGAGATATTTGTGAAAGTCCTGCTATATATGATCAACACCTACCAAGTATTCTCTGTATCCTAGGTACCACTTGACATTGAGGTTCTGTAACCTATTTACATATTTATCTTGATATCTCTCTTAATAGATAATCTTATTTCACAAAGCTATAAGAAGCTATTAATGTGTTTAATATTACACACTTAGCAAATTGTATTGTCAAAATACAAATTACAGAATTCTGACTCAACTTTATACATAGCTAAAACATATTATCATAGACTACTGTTCTTAACACAAAAGACTTTTAAAATAGCTTATTAACAAGAATATTATTACAAGAAAATTATTACAGAAAAGAGATGCTTTCTGAATGACAATATCACCAGTCAGAATAAGTTTTGCTAAGCAATGGAGGCAAAATAGCATAATGACATTATATGTCCTGTGTGGGTGATACCAAGTTCTGATTTTCACAGTTCCTTTGCTACATACACCTCATTTTTCTCTGGCTGCAGAAGAAAGAATGTTGAAGTGACATAGGCATTCCTTTGTTTTTTTCTTATAAAAGCAAACATTTAATTCAAGCAGGCTTAGAGTTTCAGAGGTTTAGTCCATTATTATTTCAAGAGGCATGGTAGTGTGCAGAAAGACATGGTGCTGGCAAAGGAGATGAAAGTTCTACATCCTGGTTCTTAGGCAGCAGGTCTTCCTGTGACTGTGTGCCACTTGAGCACTTGAAGGCATATGAATCCTTGAAAAATGCCTCAGGACAAAACTCTTAACACTTCACTTCCATTCACATTTTATTGAGTGAACAATCTGTACTTAGACAATATACTGTACTTAGCAGAAAGACTTAGAAATATAAATAAAGGGCAGAGAAAAGATTTTTTAAAAAGCAAGTGAAATAAAAATTAGAATATTGTAAGGTAACATTTGGCTAATCTACCTGCATTTGTCCCAAACTCTCAGGAGGCAAAAATTTAGGAGACATAGCACTCAAACTGCAACAAAAGATAGTGATGTCAGGTGGACTACACACAAAGAGTGATGGGAATGTCTAGAATAAGAGCCAGGATGGTCATAGGTTATTGCCAAGGTTACTAGTTACTTTCTATAACCTGATGGTAAGACTCTGTTGCTAAGAACATTATATCACTGAATACATATAAATTAAGCTGGTTCCCAACTAGAAGTTTCACCCTTATTAACTAGCAATCATGGAGCATGATACCAGAGGAAGAAAATAATTATCACTATTTCCTAACTATAAACTTTGTGACTTAGAGCAGTGACCTGCTGGTAAGATATACTGGTGCAATAATAACACAAACGTTATGGGAATAATCGGTCACTTAAAATATTATATCCAAGGTCCACTCCAGGATATGGATTGTATATATGAAATTCTTTTTTATTGGATATTTTATTTATTTACATTTCAAATGTTATCTTTTTCCCAGTTTCCCCTCCACAAACTCCCTATACTATTCCTCTCCCCCTGCTTCTATGAGGGTGTTTCCCCACCCACTCCCATCTCACCACCCTGGCATTTCCCTGCCTTAGGGCATCAAACCTTCACAGGACCAATGTCCTCTTCTCCCATTGGTGGCAGATAAGGCCATCCTTTGCTACATGTGCAGCTGAAGCCATGGGTCCCTCCATGTGTGCTCTTTAGCTGGTGGTTTAGTCCCTGGGAGCTCTGGGGGGTCTGGTTGGTTGACATTGGTTGATATTGTTCTTCCTATGAGGTTGCAAACCCCTTCACTTCCTTCAGTCTTTCCCCTAACTCTTCCACTGGGTCCCCATGCTCATTCCAATGGTTGGCTACAAGCATCCGCATCTATATTTGTCAGGCTCTGTCAGAGCCTCTCAGGAGACAGCTATATCAGGCTCCTGTCAGCAAGCACTTCTTGGCATCTGAATTAGTTTCTGGGTTTGGTGTCTGTATATGGGATGGATCTGCAAGTGAGGCAGTCTGAATGGCCTTTCCTTCAGTCTCTACTTCAAACATTGTCCTCATATTTCCTTTAGACAGGAACAATTCTTGGTTAAAAATCTGGAGGTCAGTGTCGCTGAAATTGTTAAGCCAAAGAACATTTTTTTAACTTAAATTCTTAAGTCAAAGAACATGAGACGAGATCTATGGAAAACCTATTACTATTATTCTATTAAAGGAATATAGCAATAAACTGACTCCTTGTGATATATTGCTGTACCCATAGAGAATTTCTCAACCTTCACCAGAGAAACTTCTCTTTTTATGAGATGAGAATCACCACAGAGATTCCCATATAGATAAAGTGCATAGAAAATGAATGCACATGAAAAATGTTGAAGCACTTCATTCTAAATGGGATGTCTTTATCAAACTCTTTCCCTCATGTCTTAGGGATCTATGCAGAAGTAGAGGTGTTAATATTACATAAAAACTGAGGTGATAGATGACTCCAAGAAAACACTGTTTTTCAGAGACAATGGGACTGATGAACATGTGAAGTCATAGAAACTCTGACTACATGCCTGGGGCCTGCATAGATTCAAGTCAGATGGGGTCCCAACTCTGAGAAGTGGAAATCTACGCAGAGCCGTATCTGTAACCAATACATTATTTGCTACTGATACTTGCTGGAAATGGAAAAATTAATTTTCTCCAGTGAAGTGACACTGAGTTTATCAACCACACTCCACAGCAAGCCTTATACCCAGACATAGTTCAACACAAAATAGACTCCACTTTTTTGATGCATGTTTGATATTGGAGCATTTCATTTTGTTGCCGTATTTTTTTGGTTCTTTATTTTCATTTCTGTACATATATATATGTGTACACACACACACACACACACACATATATATATATTTGATAGAGAAAGAAAGAACATGAAGGCTGGTACATAGGGAGGTGAGGAGAACAGAAAGAAGTTGAGGGAAGAATAAACATGACCAAAAATATTGAATGAAATATTTTCAATAAATAAGAAATCCTAAGGCAAAATTAAACCAACATAACAAACAAACAATAAACATCAAAAACAAATATAATTAATAGATATCTGGCAGCCCCTTCCAGGGATATCAAAATGATTTTCAGTTTTTATTTCCCAGCAACAATGGGAATATACCATCTCTGAAGTGGTCAGTCTCTCATAAATAGACTAAACAATAACTCAGTAAAAAGAACAGTGTTTAGACATTTTTAGTTTATATATGACATTACCTGTGTTATCTTATTTTAACAGACAGGTATTACCTATGGGGAAAATATTAGGGAGTCTAATTGTGTATAATACAAGCTAGGAACAAGGTAGATAATTATAATCATCACTAATTTGATCTGTGAGAGCCCTGAGCTATAGAATTATGAAGTTTTGTAAACTAGATATGATTTTTTTCTGGACTCAACCAAACTTACTGCACATGTTCTGATATCATTATTTAACATGGAGAACAATGAACACACTAGAATTGGTGTGGATGAAGAACTAAGTGGGTTGAAATGATGGGTCTAATGCTGTGAGATCTCATCTTGTAAACCCAAGATCCTATGCCTGAACTTTAATTGTCACCTCCCCAAAGGCAAGATAAATAGCAAAGGCAAGGATACTATAATGATAACTAGAATGCATCCTTCATCATTCAGTTTGACGTACACTGGTTCTGACAGTTGACTGAGTAAAGGTTACATGTGCTGTTCTGTAGTGGGGTATTTGTTCTCCAGAGAACTCCAAGAGAACTTTTTTGTTCTCACTAGAAAATGCTAAAGAACTGCTATCTTTCTCTGCTAGTTCATAGCATGGAGACCATAAGGCCAGTATTTTTTTAATCTTACAAATCAAATCAGTTATTTATTCCAGGTTCCCTTTTGCCTGTCCTATGAATCATCATTCCATGACTCTAGCCCTTTGATTCTTAGAAGGCAAGTCAAGAATTCAGAGATCTGCCTGCTTCTGTTAAGCACAGATGATAAGCTAGTTGGGTGGGACCCTGCCCTGAAATTATCATTTCCTCCATGCTTGCTTTTGTATCTGCCTGCCTTTGTATCTTTCTGACAAGCTGGCTCATTAATGACCCTGCCTTTCTTTGTTCCTTTAGATTTGTGAAGCCCCCTTGTATAATTCATATTGCATTCTTATTTTTTTGCATAGCTGAGAAATTATATATTTTGAACTCATGGTTTTAGAGTTGTTTTGCATAGCCTTAAGGGCTGTCCTGAAGGTTCCAGCATTTACCATTTTGCTAAAGACATAGGCACATGTTCAACTCTATCAAGGACTCATTAACAGGAAGGACACTTTTCGAAGGAACATGAAAATATGTGAGAGCCCCGCTACCCACCACCATCTTGGATCTGGTAGCTCAACCAGGTAGGCAGAGGGCACCAGAGTGAAAGATTGCCCAGGGCATAGACTGCCTGGGTGACTTCTGCACCAGGGAGCCTGGCAGCTCTATAGCTGCCTGGGCACTCAGGGGAGGTCTGACATGCAGGAAGTCCCGTGGACAGACAGAGCCCTGAGGAACTAGATCTCCACCATCTTGGATCCTGCAGTTCAACCAGGGAAGCGCCTGATCTACAGGGAATCCTGTGGTTAGATGGACAAGGCACTCAAGAAATCCAATCACACCCAAGAGTAGGGCAGCACATCAGCAATCTGTCCCAGGGGAAACCCAGTCATCCAGTGGTGGGGAAATAGCCTTACAGGCCCATAGGAGGTTCAAGCTGCAGCCAGTGTCAACAGGACCAACTAACGCCAGAGATAAACAGATGGCAAAAGGCAAATGCAGGAACGTTAGTAACAGAAATCAAGGCAATATGACAACATATGAAACCAATTCCCCAATAACAGCAAGTCCTGGATACCCCAACACTCCAGAAAAAACAAGATTTGGATTTAAAATCACTGGTCATGATGCTGTAAGAGGAACACAAAAAGGACATAAATAAATCTCTTAAAGAAATACAGGGGAACATGAATAAATTAGAAGCCCTTACAATGGAAACACATAAATCACTTAAAGAAATTCAGGAGAAAATGGGTCAACAGAAAGAAGCCAATAAAGAGGAAACACGAAAATCACTTAAAGAAATGCAGGAGAAATTGAGTCAACAAGAAAAAGTCATGAAAGAGGAAACACAAAAATCTTTCAACGAAATACAAGAAAATACTAACAAACAAGTGAAGGAACTGAGCAAAACCATCCAGGATCTAAAAACAGAAGTAGAAACAACTAAGAAATCACAAAGGGAGACAACTTTGGAGACAGAAAACCCTGGGAAGAAATCAGGGGCCATAGAGGCAAATATCATCAACAGAATACAAGAGACAGAAGAAAGGATCTCAGGTGCTAGAAGATACCATAGAAACCATTGACTCAACAGTGAAAGAAAAAGCAAAAAGCTTGTAGCCAAAAACATCCAGGAAATCCAGGACATAATTAGAAGACCAAACCTAAGGATTATAGGTATAGATGAGAGTGAAAATATACGACTTAAAGGGCCAGCAAATATCTTCAACAAAATTATGGAAGAAAACTTCCCTAACCTAAAGAGAGAGTTGCCCATGAATATACAAGAAGCCTACAGAACTCCAAACAGACTGGACCAGAACAGAAATACCTCCTGCTACATAATAATCAAAACCCCAAATGTACTAAACAAAGAAAGAATATTAAGAGCAGTAAGAGAAAAAGGCCAAGTAACATATAAAGGAAGATGGATTAGATTTACATTGGACTTCTCATCAGAGACAATGAAAGCTTGGGCAGATCTCATACAGACTCTAAGAGAACACAAATGCCAGCCAAGATTACTATACCCAGCAAAACTCTCCATCACCATAGATGGAGAAACCAAGATATTCCATGATAAAAGCAAATTTACATAGTATCTTTCCACAACCCAGCCCTACAAAGGATAATAGGGAGAAAACACCAATAGAAGGAGGGAAACTACACCCAGGAAAAAGCAAGATAGTAAACTTCTTTCATCAAACCCAAAAAAAGATAACCACTCAAATATAAAAATAACATCAAAAATAAGAGGAAGTAACAATCAATACTCCTTAATATCTCTTAACTTCAATGGACTCAATTCCCCAATAAAAAGACATAGACTAACAGACTGGATATGGAAACAGGACCCTACATTTTGCTGCATACAGGAAACACACCTTAGGGTCAAAGACAAACACTACCTCAGAGTAAAAGGCTGGAAAACAATTTTACAAGCAAATGGTCTTAGGAAACAAGACTGAGTAGCCATCCTAATATCAGATAAAATTGATTTTCAACCTAAAGTCATCAAAAGAGACACAGAAGGACACTTCTTACTGGTCAAAAGAAAAATCCACCAAGAAGAACTTTCAGTTCTGAACATCTATGCTACAAATGCAAGGGCACCCTCATTTGTAAAAGAAACTTTACTAAAGCTCAAAACAAACATTACACCTCACACAATAATTCTGGGTGACTTCAACACTCCACTCTCTTCAATAGACTGATCAGGAAAACAGAAACTAAATAGGGACACAGTGAAACTATTTGAAGCATTGGACCTATTGGATTTAACAGATATATACAGAACATTTCATCCTAAAGCAAAAGAATATACCTTTTTCTCAGCACCCCATTGTACATTCTCCAAAATCAACCATGTAATTGGTCACAAGACAAATTTAAGAAGATCAAAATAATCCCATGCCTCCTATCATATCAGTATGGAATAAGAGTGCTCTTCAATAGCAAAAAACAAAACAAACGAACAAAAACAAACAAACAAAAACAGAAAGCCCACATACACAAGGAGGCTGAACAATGCTCTACTCAATGATACATCGACCAAAGAAGAAAAAACGAAAGAAATCAAAGACCTTTTATAATTTAATGAAAACGAAGGCACAACATACCCAAATTTATGGGCCACAATGAAAGCAGTTCTAAGAGGAAAACTCATAGATCTGAGTGCCTCCAAAAAGAAACTGGAGAGAGCATACACTAGCAGCTTAATGGCACACCTGAAAGCCCTGGAACTAAAAGAAGCTAATTCACCCAGGAGGAGTAGAAGACAGGAAATCATCAAATTCAAGGCTGAAAGCAATCAAGTAGAAACAAAGAGGACCATACA
>BDUI01000052.1:239122-250221 GCA_002335545.1 Apodemus speciosus | reverse complement strand
CCCTCTCCCCTCTCCCCTCTGGGGACATCATATTATGAGTCCACCTCTTTCTCAGAGACATTCAATGTTGCTCATCTTCCATGCGAAACATGTCATACTCAAACCCAGCATGGTATTCAGGCAAAGGGCCCTCCAAGAGACAAGACCTGTATGATTTGTATGACAATCTCAGACCCATAGGGATCTCATCTTCTTTAGTAATAAGTTTTTCCAAGTGTTCTTTGCTAAAATAAGTATAATATCCACCCTAAGAGAAACTCTGTTGAATGAAAATGTCTCAATTTTTTTTAATAAATCAGTCACTTTTCTTGACTGAACAATTCCAAGAGCCTTATAACTACACAGTAAGAAATGCCATGGACTATGACAACTCAAAAACATAACCATCAACTCCCTGGAGATTTCTCTTTTAAAATAAACTCCAGCAAATTCTAGTATTAAAATATACATGGTCATATATATTTTATCAAGCCTAGACGATCATGTGTTTGCATAGATGACCTTTGATCAACCATCATCACTCTTTTACTCCATACCAGAGATTGATTACCTATCCATTTGTGGCAGGAAGCTTCAGAAAATTCTATACCTCATAAGCTGATATCAATGGTATCTAAGCCAAATGGGAGCTTATATCAGAAAAGTCTTTCTTTCTTATAGTATTCCACATAAAAGAAAATTTATATTTGCCAATGCAGGTGTTAAAATGTAGCATTAGGACTTAATAATGAAACTTAGAATATAATAATCACTGAAATGTGCTTTGGTTTCATGAGTGGAACTGATGTCTATTTGATTTTCTAGTGTGCTGTGATATGTTTTAAGTTGCTAAGAGAAAGATTTGGTGTTCACAATCATGGGCATAGGCCTAATTGTATATATCCACTGGAAAGTTGCCTAATCTGTTTGAGTGCTAGCTCATTTACTTGTAAAGTATAACAAACATGCTTTACATTTTATGATGTGTTACATTACTTATGAGAGAGCTTACATAGGGTAAAATAGGCACCTTTGAATGAGGAGACACAAACAAGCTTCCATTCAGCCAAGATAGGGCATTGACAACAATCTGAAGAAATTTCATTCAAGTCAAACTTAGTGAATCAATTAATTAATTGTTACTATTGACATGGACATGGATAACTCAAAGGGACTTTCATCATAGAATAGCCCTGTCAGCATGAGTGGAGCTTCTTGAAAGCTTTATCTCTGTAGTTCTCTGCCCAACTTGCTGGCAGCTCTTTCCAGCAATTGCATTTTGTTAATGTGACTTTGAACAGGGCCTTGTGATATTATAGCTTCTGAGTTTCTCAGTGTCTTTGTGTTTTATTCTTGCTACCTCTTCCTAGCCTCCCTTGGGGAGGGTTGCTTCAACTCAAAAGAAGCAGCTACAAAGCAGAAAACCTTGTCATGGTACTATGGATATTCACAAATAGCGTGATCAAGAAATTATAGTTTTGTTTTCACATTGTTTATTTAAAATATTTATTTCTTAAATTGTATTTATTGTTTCTGATATTCCACTTCTCCCTTTTACTATCAGTTTAAGGTTACCTGCTAACAGCCTCACAAATCATCAGTATTCAACACTGTATATTACTTTGACATAAAATTTGGAGTTAGCTTCAGGGTCATATTTTTTCATAGAATAGGCACCATTGCCTTTGTGCCCACAGAGGTGAAAGTGTCCAGCCCCATCTCCCAGAACTGATGTTATAAGTGATTGTGAGTGGCTGATGTGAATGCAGGGGCATGGGTATTAGAAATAGGACTTGGATCTTCTTGGAGAGAAGAATGTGACCTGAACTGGTGATCCATCTCTGTCAGTCCTTTGATTTTGTCTTTAAAAGAACCCAATACATGTTGGGCTTCTAACAGAATTTGGGGAACTAAGCAGAATACCTACGTGCCTAATAGGTATCAGTCCCTACTGACTTCATCTGTTTGAGAAGCTCCAACTTTTCATTTGTGGTACATTTTCTTAAGTACTGTAGGAAATATTTCCAACCCTTCAGTCATTTCTCTTTGTTTCACAAATTCATCTCCTCTCATCTCTTTATAGACATGGTTCTTTTATCCCTTTATCATCTTGGTTTCACTCTATAGATGTTTTTGGGTTCTAGCCAAGGTATTGATCTTTCTTTTTGATTCATGGGAAAATATATAGGAGAGTCCCACCACACAATAGAGGACATATTACAAAAATGATTTATGTCCACTTCAGACACATGAAACTTAACTTAGGCCTCTCTAAGAGCAGTATGCTATCTAATTTTTATTCCTTTCGAGTGATTGTTGGAACATATATAATTTCATCTGAACTCTGGCCCCTGAATTTTACTGCTTTCTAAATGTCATTTTTTCAGTTGTTTCTTTATTACTTCATGAAGAGACTGTTCCCAGATCAACAATAAATCAAACACTAGGCCATGGAGGTTGAACAGATCATTGCCTGCCTCAGAAGTACAAAGAGAGAAGAAACTCTGGTCTCAAAGTTTAAGAGAGTCACACAGAGTGGAGTGGGGCATGTGACCCTTAATACCTCTTACTGGTATATTTTACTGGAAGTCATTTAACCTTGGACATACAGCTTATATTCATCTAGGAGTTATTTATATTCATTTTTGTTTTATTTACTGGTTTACATTTTAATTTTGTTACTGGTTATTTAAGTCAAGGTTTACTGAAACATTGTTTCTTTTTTCTCTGCAATAATACTACTGAGAAATGGATTAAAGATTTAGAATGTTAATATAGCTTTTGATCTATATGATTCTTATTTTTCAGGATTTGCTCTACAAAGACTTATCATTCTGTATTTTAATATAAAATGAATTAACATAAATTAAGAAGAAAGTCAAATAGAAAATATGGTAGCAAATTGGAAAAAGGACTTTACGATAACATATTCTATGAATTCACACACTCTTCCCAGAAGCAGGCTGTGGATTTGATTTTAGCTCATGTTTTGGATTCTTGTCAACACAATTTATGTATGCTTCATTTTCCATTTAAAAAATCATATAGTTGTGAACAATACATATAAATAATATCAAATAAGTTTTAAAGAACTGGTTTCTTTAAAGAGACAAAACATAGTTGTATTAACAAAATACTCTATGTTCCACAGTCCCACCAGATATATCTGAGTTCTCAGAAAGATAAGGAAAATAGTCAATTTTATATAGTCAAAAATTGCCATCTGCAGTTTTAAAAATTCCTGGAGGCATTAAGTTGTGCACCACTGAACTCTAGAAGTTGTATACACAGATTTCAGAGTAGAGAAAAGTATAACAGGAAAGTAGGCATCAAGGAAAGGATAAAGAACATTCTGCAAAGTGTTCATAGTTATCTGTAAAATCATTGTTATTCTGAGATCCTACTTCTTTCCACATTCTTTATAGGCATTTTGGTTTWTTTGTTTTGTTTTGTTTTTATTGAATATATTCTTTCTCTACATTTAAAATGTTATTCCCCTTCCCAATTCCCCCTCCCAAAAAACCCCTATCCCATCCCTCTCCTGTGCTGCCATGAGGATGCTTCCCCACCCAACCCACTCCCACCTACCCTCCTTTGATTTCACTATGCTGGATCATCTTTCCATCCTCCATAGGACCAAGTACCTCTCCTCCCATTGATACCCAACAAGGCACTCCTCCACTACAAATGCAGCTGGAGTCATGTGTACCCTTTGGTTGACTTCTTAGTCCCTGGGAGCTCTGGGGGGTTCTGGTTGGATGATATTGTTGTTCTTCCTATGAGGTTGCAGAACCCTTCAGTTCCCTTAGTCTTTTCTCCAACTCCTCTATTAGAGACCCCATGCTCAGTCCAACGGTTGGCTGCAAGTATCCACCTCTATATTTGTAAGGCTCTGGCAGGGCCTGTCAAGAGACAGTCATATCAGGCTCCTTTTGGCAAGAATTTCTTGGCATCCACAATAGTGATGGGGAATAGTGACTGTTTTAGGATGCATCCCTAGGTAGGAGAGTCTCTGGATGGCCTTTCTTTCAGTCTCTGCTCTACACTTTATCTCCATAATTGCTTCTGTGAGTACTTTCTTCCCTTTCTCAGAAAAACTGAAGCACCCACACTTTGGTCTTCCTTCTTCTTGAGTTTGATGTGGTCTGTGAATTGTACCTTGTTTACTCTGAGCTATTTTGTTATTGTTGTTATTTTTAAAGACAAAGTTCTAAAAGTAAGATTTTTGGGTAAAAATATGTTATTGATAAAAAGCCCTTGAGGCTGTTTTTCTGATGATTTACCCACCAATCCTTAGTGGATATAAATTGTCATTGCTACATATCCTGATAATTTGTGTACGTAGTTTACTTTTTTACATTAACATGTTACCTCAGATTGTTTAGCCACCCAGTTGAGGTCCTCATAATAACTCTATCATCTCCCAGGGTCACTGTCACAGTGCTAAGGAATTAGCAATGGATAAAGGTCTTAAGGAAACACCATTTACGTTTTTGTTATTTAGCAATTTGCTAAGAAAGATAGTACACTTTATTTTATACTTAGTTTACAATGCTATGGAGTGCATTTTATATGTTCTTTGAACATTTCTTCACACTTCTTTCATGAATTTTTTTACAGTTTTTTAATTATCTTTAATATTTTTCATAGTCCAGTTGTTATCTCTCTCTCAGTCTGCCCTTCTACAGTTCCTCTTCCCATTCCTTCATCCACACCTCCCCCACTTCTCCAACAGGATATCCCTACCCAACCCCCACCCCACTCGGCCTCCCCATTCATGGAGCCTCAAGTCTCTCAAGGGTCAGATGCATCTTCTCTCACTGAGGCCAGACCAGGCAGTCCTCTGCTATATATGTGTTGGGGGCCTGTCTTAGGCTTTCTATTGCTGCGCAAAACATCATGACCAAGAAGCAAGTTAGGAAGGAAAGGGTTTATTCAATTTACACTTCTACATACTGCTGATCATCACCACTGGAAGTCAGAACTGCAACTCAATCAAGCAAGCCGGGAAGCAGGAACTGATTGATGTGGAGGCCATGGAGGGATGTTACTTACTAGCTTGCTTCCCCTGGCTTGCTCAGTATGCCCTCTTATAGAACCCAAGGCTACCAGTCCAGGGATGGCAACACCTTCAATAGGCCCGCTCCTCTTGATTGCGAATTGAGAAAATGCCCCACAGCTGGATCTCATGGAGGCACTTCCCCAACTGAAGGTCCTTTCTCTGTGATAACTCCAGCCTGTATCAAGTTGATACACAAAACCAGCCAGTACAGGGCCTCATCAGTTAATATATGCTGCCTGGTTAGTGGCTGTGCCTGAGAGATCTCAGAGATCAAGGTTAGTTGAGACAGTTGGTCTTCCTACAGAGTAGGCCTCCTCCTCAGCTTCTTCTAGCCTTTTCCTAATTCAACCACAGGGGTCCCCAGCTTCTGTCCATTGATTAGATGTATGTACTTGCATCTGACTCTTTCAGCTTCTTGTTGGGTCTCTGAAACAGCATCTAGGCTAGACTTCTGTCTATAAGCACATCATAGCATCAGTAACAGTGTCAGGCCTTGGAGCCTCCCCTTGAGCTGGAACCCAGTTTTGTCATGTAACTGGACCCCCTTTCCCTAGGATTCTTCTCCATTTTCATCCCTGCAGTTCTTTCAGACAAGAATAATTCTGGGTCAGAGGTTTTGACTGTTGGGGTGGTGACCCTATCTCTCTACTTGATGTCCTGTTTTTCTACTGGAGGTGGACTCTACGAGTTACTTCTCACTCCCCACCTCCCACCTCCCATCTTCCACCTCCCACCTCCTAAGGTTTTCTGTTTCCATTCTTTCTGCTGGCCCTCAAGGCTTCAGTCCTGCCACCACCACCCCCATTCCTAGTCAGGGTCCCTTATTCCCCTCACTGTCCCCTCTCCCATCCAGGTCCTTCCTTCTCTCTTTCCCCCATGATTGGTTTGTTCTCTTTCCCAAGTGGGACTGAGGCATCCTTACTTGGTCCCATCTGCTTGTTAACCTTCTTGAGTTCTGTGGATTGTATCCTGTGTATTCTATATATTTTGGGATGATATCTACTTACAAATGAGTACATACGATGCATGTCCTTTTGGATCTAAATTACCTCACTCAGGATGATATTTTCTAGTTCCATTTATTGGACTGCAAATTATGGTGTCCTCATTCTTAATAGCTGAGTAGTATTCCATTGTGTAAATGAACCACATTTTCTGTATCCATTCTTCTGTTGTGGAATATCTGGATTGTTTCCAGCTTCTGGCTGTCACAAATAAGGCTGCTATGAACATAGTGGAGCACGTGCTCCTGTGGCATGGTGGAGCATCTTTTGAATGTATGCCCAAGAGAGGTATGCCCAAGGACCTGGGTCTTTGGGTAGATCTATTTTCAATTTTCTAATGAAACTCCAGATTGACTTCCAGAGTGGTTGTACCAGTTTGCAACCCCACAATCCCACCAGTGTTCCTCTTTTTCCACATTCTCACCAGCATCTGCTGTCACCTGAGGGTATTTTTTTAATCTTAGCCATTCTGATTGTTGTAAGGTAGAATATTATGGTCATTTTGATTTGTATTTCTCTGATGACTAAGGTCTTTGAACATTTCTTTTTTTGCTGTTTGTTTGCTTGTTTGATTTGTTTTTTGTTTTTTATTAGATATTTTCTTTATTTACATTTCAAACATTATCCCCTGTCTTAGTCAGGGTTTCTATTCCTGAACAAACATCATGACCAAGAAGCAAGTTGGGGAGGAAAGGGATTATTCAGTATACACTTCAACATTGCTGTTCATCACTAAAGGAAGTGAGGACTGGAACTCAAGCAGGCCAAGAAGCAGTAGCTGATGCAGAGACCATGGAGGAATGTTTCTTACTGGATTGCTTCCCCTGGCTTGCTCAGTCTGCTCCCTTATAGAACCCAAGACTACCCGGCAAGGGATGGCACCACTCACAAGGGGTCCTCGCCACTTGATAGCTAATTGAGAAAATGCCCACAATTGGATCTCATGGAGGCATTTCCTCACTTGAAGGTCCTTTCTCTGTGAAAATTCCAGCATGTGTCAAGGTGACACACAAAACCAGCCTGTATTTCCCCTTTCATGGTTTCCCCTCTGAAAACACCCTATCCCACCTCCTCTCCCCCTGCTCACCAGCCAACCCACTCCTGCATCCTTGTCCTGGAATTCCCCTATATTGGGCATTGAGCTTTTTCAGTATCAAGAACCTCTCCTTGCTTTGATGTCAAGCAAGGCCATCCTCTGCTACATATGCAACTGGAGCCACTGGTTACTCCATGTGTATTCTTTAGTTGGTAGTTGAACATTTCTTTAGGGTCTTCTCAGTCATTCAAGATTCCTCGGATGAGAATTCTTTGTTTAGTTCTTTACTCCATTTTTTCTTTTCTGTTCTTTTTTATTATTATTTACTATATTCTTTGTTTACATTCCAAATGCTTTCCCCTTTCCCACTTCCCTATCACCATAAGTCCCATGAGCCCTCTTCCCTCCCCCTGTTCCCCAATCAACTCCCTCCTACTTCTCTGTCCTGGTAATCCACTACATTGCTGCATCAAACCTTTCCAGGACCAGGGCCCTCTCCTTCCATCTTCTTGGGAATCATTTGATATGTGAATTGTGTCTTGAGTATTCAGAGCTTCTGGGCTAATATCCACTTATCAGTGACTCCATTCCACGTGTGTTCTTTTGAGATTGGGTTGCCTCACTTAGGATATTTTCCAGTTCCAAACTTTTGCCTAAGAATTTCATGAATCCATTGTATTTAATTGCTGAGTAGTATTCCATTGTGTAAATATAACACATTTTCTATATCCATTCCTCCATTGAGGGACATCTGCATTCTTTCCAGGTTCTGGCTATTATAAATAAGGCTGCTATGAACATAGTGGAGCATATGTCCTTATTGCATGCCAGGGAATCCTCAGGGTATATGCCCAAGAGTGGTATAACAAGGACCTCTGAAAATGTCATGCCCAGGTTTCTGTGGAACTGCCAGACTGATTTACAGAGTTGTTGTACCAGCTTGTAATCACACCAGCAGTAGAGGAGTATTCCTCTTTCTCCACATCCTTGCCAACACCTGCTGTCTCCTGAGTTTTTAATCTTAGCCATTCTGACTGGTGTGAGGTGAAATCTCAGGGTTGTTTTGATTTGCANAATCTCAGGGTTGTTTTGATTTGCATTTCCCTGATGACTAATGATGTTGAACATTTCTTAAGGTGCTTCTCAGCCATTCAAAATTCTTCAGGTGAAAATTCTTTCTTTAGCTCTGTACCCCATTTTTTAATAGTGTTATTTGGCTCTCTGGAGTCTACCTTCTTGATTTCTTTGTATACATTGGATATTAGCCCTGTGTCAGATGTAGGGTTGGTGAAGATCTTTTCCCCATTTGTTAGTTCCTGTTTTGCCCAATCGACAGTGTCCTTTGCCTTAGGGAAACTTTGTAATTTTTTGAGGTCCCATTTGTCAATTGTTGATCTTAGAGCATAAGCTGTTGGTTTTCTGTTCAGAAAATTTTCCCCTGTGCCCATGTGCTCAATGTTCTTCCCCAGTTACTTTTCTATTTATTTCAGTGTGTCTGGTTTCATGTGGTGGTCCTTGATCCACTTGGAGTTGAGCTTAGTACAAGGAGATAAGAATGGATCAATTTGCATTATTCTGCATGCTGACCTCCAGTTGAACCAGCACCATTTGTTGAAAAGGCTATCTTTTTTCCTTTGGGTAGTTTTAGCTCTTTTGTCAAAGATCAAGTGACCATACGTGTGTGGGTTCATTTCTGGGTCTTCAATTCTATTCCACTGATCTATTTGCCTATCACTGTACCAATACCATGCAGTTTTTAACACTATTGCTTTGTAGTACTTCTTGAGGTCCAGGATACTGATTTCCCCAGAACTTTTACTGTTGAGAACAGTTTTAGCTATCCTGGGTTTTTTGTTATTCCAGATGAATTTGAGAATTGGTCTTTCTAACTCTATAAAGAACTGAATTGGGATTTTGGTGGGGGGTTGCATTGAATCTGTAGATTGCTTTTGGCAAGATTGCCATTTCTAGTATATTAATCCTGCCAATCCAGAAGCATGGAAGATTTTTCCATTTCCTGAGGTCTTCTTCAATTTCCTTTTTCAGAGAGCTGAAGTTGTTGTCATACAGATCATTCACTTGTTTGGTTAGAGTCACACCAAGATACTTTATATTTTTTGTGGCTATTGTGAAGGGTGCCATTTCCATAAATTCTTTCTCAGCCTGCTTATCCTTTGAGTATGGGAAAGCTACTGATTTGCTTGAGTTGATTTTATATCCAGGCACTTTGCTGAAGTTGTTTTTTCAGCTGTGGGATTTCTCTGGTGGAGTTTTTTGAGTCACTTAAGTATATTGTCATATCTTTGAATAGTAATAGTTTGATTTCTTCCTTTCCATTTTGTATCTTTTGACCTCATTTTCTTGTCTAATTGCTCTAGCTAGAACTTCAAGTACTATATTGAAAAGATATGGAGAGGGGGCAGCCTTGTCTAATCCCAGATTTTAGTGGGATTTCTTCAAGTTTCTCTCCATTTAGTTTGATTTTGGCTACCGGTTTGCTGTATATTGCTTTTACTATGTTTAGGTATGGGCCTTGAATTCCTGTTATTTCCAAGACTTTTAGCATGAAAAGATGCTGAATTTTGTCAAATGCTTTTTCAGCATCTAATGAAATGACCATGTGGGTTTTTTTTTCTTTGAGATTGTTTATGTAGTGGACTGCATTAATGNTTTCCAAGACTTTTAGCATGAAAAGATGCTGAATTTTGTCAAATGCTTTTTCAGCATCTAATGAAATGACCATGTGGGTTTTTTTTTCTTTGAGATTGTTTATGTAGTGGACTGCATTAATGGATTTCAGTATATTGAACCATCCCTGCATCCCTAGGATGAAGCGTACTTGATCATGATGAATGATCATTTGATGTGTTCATGGATTCAGTTGGCAAGAATTTTATTGAGTATTTTTGCATGGATATTCATAAGGGAAATTGGTCTGAAGTTCTCTTTTTTGTCGGATCTTTGTGTGGTTTTGGTATCCGTGTAATTGTGGGTTCATAGTGGGTAGTGTTCCTTCTGTTTCTCTTTTGTGGAATAGTTTGAAGAGTATTGATGTTAGGTCTTCTTTGAAGGTCTGATAGAATTCTGCCCTGAAACCATCTGGTCTTGTGCTGTTTTTGGTTTGAAGACTTTCAAATTCCACTTCTATTTCATTAGGGGTTATGGAACTGTTTATATGATCTATTTGAATCTGATTTAATTTTGGTATTTGGTATCTGTCTAGGAAATTGTCCATTTCCTCCAGGTTTTCCAGCTGTGTTGAGTATAGGCTTTTGTAGTAGGATCTGATGATTTTTTTTGAATTTCCTCAGATTCTGTTGTTATATCTCTCTTTTCATTTCTAATTTTAGTAATTTGGATACTGTCTCTGTACCCTTTGATTAGTCTGGCTAAGGCTTTATCTATCTTGTTGATTTTCTCAAAGAACTAGCTCCTGGTTTTGTTGATTCTTTGTTTGGTTCTCTATGTTTCTACTTGATTGATTTCAGCCCAGAGTTTGATGATTTCCTGTCTTCTACTCCTCTTGAGTAGCTTCTTTTTGTTCCAGGGCTTTCAGGTGTGCTGTTAAGCTGCTAGTGTATGCTCTCTCCAGTTTCTTTCTGGAGGCACTCATGGTTATGAGTTTTCCTCTTAGCACTGCTTTCATTGTGTCCCATAAATTTGGGTATGTTGTACCTTCATTTTCATTAAATTCTAAAAAGGTTTTTATTTCTTTCCTTATTTCTACCTTGACCAAGGTATCATTGAGTAGAGTATTGTTCAGCTTCTATTTGTTTGTGGGCTTTTTTTTTTTTTTTTGCTTTTGAAGACCACTCTTCATAGTGATCTGATAGGAGGCATGCGATTACTTTGATCTTCTTATGTCTGTTGAGGTCTGTCTTGTGACCAAGTATATAGTAGAGTTTGGAGAAGGTACAATGAGGTACTGAGGAAAAGGCATATTTTTTTGATTTAGGATGAAATGTTCTCTCTCTCTCTCTCTCTCTCTATATATATATATATATATATATATATATAT
>BDUI01000052.1:218668-229279 GCA_002335545.1 Apodemus speciosus | reverse complement strand
AGAGAGAGAGAGAGAGAGAGAGAGAGAGAGAGAGAGAGAGAGAGAGAGAGAGAGAGAGAGAGAGAGAGAGATACCTTAGCCAAGTCAATGTGAAGACTCATTGACAGAGTCTTGTGGTTCAGGAACCTGACTTGCATCATAATATGCAAATTGGATATCTGGAGTAGAACTTGTAATTACACAGCACTTTGGAAGTATGTGTGGGTACTTCTTATAACCCAAGAATTTGCCCCTAAATTATTGCTTATAATATTTGGTTAAGTTAGTACTTACTTAAATTTATATTATTGTTTTAAAAACTCACATTAATGGAGTTACATTGAGATAAAATATGTTTAGGTAACAGCAAAATGATCATGCAGTGAGACAGACTGTGGGAGAGTCCACAGGAAAGAAATGGACAGATCAATGAAATTGTGTTAAGGAAAGAAGTGATTGTTGAATTTGATCACCCATTCATGTGGTGGCAGGATTAGAGAATGAGCATAACAGAAGAGTCAAATATATGCAGAACTTGGAAACAAGATACTTGTGAAGACAGCATCAGGAATTATGTTATATTCCAGAGGCAAAGACAGATATCAGACAGGAAAGGGATCGTGCATAAATGACAGTACTTGACAATTCACAAAACTGAGAAGTTAAGGAGCAACCAAGGCAGAAAATAAGCACGAGGGTGATATCTAAAGTGAATTGTTTTTCTGTGTCTTTATTTTGACTTTGTTCTGTAATGAAATGACAACTACCGTAGACCTACTTGGACTTTGGAAATAATGGTCCAGAGTGGTCTTCTAGAGTCTTCTCTCTTATTCTAGATTTGGCTTAAGATAATGATACTCTGTTATGCTTGTATAAAGGAGCATGTTGTCCTCTGAAAGGCTCCACTCAGCAGCTGACTCAGACAGATGCAGACACCCACAGCCAATCAGGATGGAACTTGGGAACTGTTATGAAAGAATAGGTGAGAGGACTGCAGGCCCCAAAGGGGACAGGAACTCCTGAGGAAGACCAGCAGAATCAACTAACCTGGACCCTTGAGGCATTCAAAGACTGAACCACCAACCAAAGAACATACATGGTCTAGACCTAGCCCTCCCTGCTCATAGGAAGTATTTGTGCAACTTGGCCTTCATATGGGTCTTAAACAACTGGAGCCGGGGGTATCCCCAAAGTTATTGCTTGTATGTGGAATATATTCTACTAGCAGTCTGGCCTCAGTGGGAGAGGAAGTACCTAGCCTCCCAGAGAATGGATTGTGGGGGTGGAGATAACCAGAGGGGGCCCACCCTTTCAGAGGAGAAGGGGATGGGAGATGAGGGAAGGATTGTGGAAGAGGGTGACCAAGAGGAGCAGTAAGCAGGATGTAAAATGGATAATTAAAAAACTAAAAAATTAAGTTAAAAAATAGTAGTTCAAAGGTCTCACCACAAGATCATCATCACCAACACCCAAATATTTACTTTGTATGTGTGTGTGTTTGTATTTGTGTGTATACTTTGTAGATTATATATGTATATTCGCCAAACAACTTGGGTATACTTGTGCTAAGCAAAGAGTTTTTCAAAATGTTAGTATTACATTAAACCCTAATTTTACTAGTTCCTCCTTGATTAACTCAAGGAATCCTTATATAGGCAATCATCAGGCATTTTTCCCCTTGATGGTTTTGTTTTGTTTTGTTTTGTTTCTCCTTTACATGCTCTGTTTTATGGATTTTCATTGTTCATTGATGGGGAATAAGAAAAATACTCAACTAAAATTAGTTACATTTCCTATTTGCCAGCAGTAGTAACAGGATTTATTTAAGCAGAAAATTGAAACGGGGAACTAAATTAAGTTTTGAATTATCAGAAGATTTCATTCCTCCTTTTTTTTCTAACCCTAGAGTATATTCTATTAAGTCAGAGAAAGTTTCCAGCAAGCATGGAGTCTAGTTCACAAATCTTCCCTCTCAATTCTGAACAAGCATAATTTGTGTTTATTCCTTAAACATTTAGGTTAGACATCTTAATCTAAAATATTCTTTCCATAATTTCATCACTTATATATTTTTCAATTAAACTAGAAATGTTTCAATTTAGTTTTGCAAATATATTTTCATTAATTTAAACATTTTTAGACCTAGCATACAGAGCATTCCTCAAAATAATCATTACACAAGTTAAGCAACTGTTTAAAGATCTCTCAGACAGTATATTATTTCTAACTATAGCAAGTCTATGACATCCCTGTTCCTCAGTCAGAGACCTATAATTAATTCATTGTATTTATTGTTCTTCCTGAAACTGTGTTCCTACAAAAGGATCTTTATGAGAAATTCAAAATCTGGCTAATAAAATTTCAGTAAACAAAAAAGTATAAAACAAGCAGTACTATATTGAAATTGGTGAGATGAACAAGTTTACTTATTTCACAGTACTGCCTTACTCAAAAAAGGCATAGACAGTGACTTTAACTCACAACTTCTTCCCTGAAAGAAAAGAGAAGAAAGTATGTACCTAATATATAAGGTTTGAGGGAGTCTTTCCTGTAATACTTTACACAGAGTAGTAATGGGACCAGCATAAATTAACATTTGTGAATAGCTGAGAACAAAAAGAAGTAGGTGGCTTAATATGGCTAGAACAGTTCTGCAAGATTGGTAGAAGTCACACAAATATGAGGTACCTGAGTGGCACATGCATTGCATGTTCTGTTCTGTGATTGTACTACCTTTACAAACAGAGAGGTCAACTTACTATAGCCAGCATTACTCTAAAATATTGAAATAGGTCTTGGACCAGCCCCTGTATGCTGCCTGGTTGGTGGTTCAGTGTCTGGGAGCTCCCAGGGGTTCAGGTTAGTTGAGACAGCTGTTTGTCTTCCTATGGGGTCATCCTCCTCTACTGCTTCTTCCATCTTTCCTATAATTCAACCATAGGGATCCCTGACTTTAGTCCAATGGTTGGTTGTACCCTCTAGGGGGTAGGGGGAGGAGAAATGGGATGAGAAACTATGGGAGGGGGTACTGGGAGGGGGCAACAGCTGGATTGTAAACAAATAAAACAATACTTACACTGCTTCTAAATTTTAAGTAAAACAATAAAACTTTTCCTAAACCTAGGATAACAATAAAGTAAAATAAAATAAAATTGTAGAAATTTAAAAAAAAAGGATTGAAGTAGGGTACCCAATCCTCAAAATTCTCTCAAGAAAAAGAGAGAGAGAGAGAGAGAGAGAGAGAGAGAGAGAGAGAGAAAGAAAGAGAAAGAGGAATAGATAATTTATGTTGCCATTTCTTTTAGGCTCTGCCCACAGTTACCTGGTAAGAGCCAGGGGTGCCTGACTCACTATAAAAGGGACTGATTGCCCCCTCCCCCTCTCTCTCTTCTTGTCACCTCTTGCTTTTGCTCCCTTACCCTCTTCCTCCTCTCTCTCCATTCTCCCACATTTTGCTCCAAGTGTTCATGACCTCAACTCTCTCTTTCTCTCTCTCTCTTTCTCTCTCTCTTTCTGCATTTCTCTATCTCTACTCCTTCAATTCTCTTCCTCATGCCCTAAATAAACACTATTCTATACTATACCACTGTGTGGTTGGTACCTCAGGAGGAAGAGATGCCTCAGCCTGGGCCCACAGAGGCACTCCCTTCCCCTACACCATGCTGTTCCTCCACCAAACATGTTCCTTTCTTCTTTTTCTTTTTATAAAACACAACAATTTATATTAAATATTTAGAGGTGTTGAAGACAAGAGAAACAGCTATTTCTTTGGGTGTGTTGTTCTATTTGAAGATACAAGGAACATTAACTATATAAAAAATATGGAAGAAGGAAACAGTATAAATCTCTAGTAACTGACTAAATAAAGTCCTTGTTGTATGAAAAAGAAATAAAAATAATTATCTAATGATGATAAATGAGTTACAAGAGCACAGACACTTGAAAAAACAAATGAAGTTATGCATGAGCAAAGCAAAGGTGCGCACACACACACAAAGCCTCACCACTACCACTACCCCCAAAAAACCCAAACAACTAACCAACCAAACAAAAATAATACCAATGATAAAAGTCAGGAATAGAAATGTATGCCTCAAATCCTCGTATGTAAAAGGACAAACCATGAAGGTAGCAAAGTTGATGCCAGCCTGCACTACACAGAAATTTCAAGACCAGCTTCAGCTACATAATGAGATTGCCTTAAAAACTAAGGACCTAAGCCAAAAAGAAGCAAAGGGTAATTTTGAACAATAGAATAAAATTGACTGAAATGAAAAGTTAAAGAAATTTGAATTGTTATTTTTTCTGGAGCAGAAGAACTAGCAAACTAAAAACTAATTCATTTGAAATTATCTCTTGGATGAATAAAAATAAAACAGAATTTAAGGCATGAAGAAAACCTAAAGAATAATGGAGTATTGTGACAGGGTAAGACTGTGCTAAGGTTCCTCCATCTTGTCTTCTTGCTGAGGCAATTTCAGACTTAATTAGGATTTGATCTTTTTTTAATTAAATATCATCTTCATTACATTGCCAGTGGGATCAATATAGTAAATATGGCCATCTTGCAGAAAGCAATCTAAAGATTCAATGCAATCTCCATCAAAATCCCATTTTACTATATTGATTCTGCCAATCCATGAACATGGGAGATCTTTCCACCTTCTGACACTATCTTCGATTTCTTTCTTCAGAGACTTAAAGTTCTTGTCATATAGATCTTCCACTTGCTTCGTTAGGGTCACACCTAGGTACGACATATTATTTGGGACTATTGTGAAGGATGTCATTTCCCTAATTTCTTTCTCATCCTGTTTATCCTTTTAGTAGAGGAAGGCTACTGATTTTCTTGAGTTAATTTTATATCCAGCCACTTTTCTTAAGTTGTTTATCAGCTTTAGGAGTTCTCTGATGGAAGTCTTGAGGTCGCTTAAGTATACTATCATATCATCTGCAAATAGTGATATTTTGACTTCTTCCTTTCCAATTTGTATACCTTTGACTTCCTTTTGATGCCTGATTGCTCTGTCTAGGGCTTTAAGTACTATATTAAATAGATAGGGAGAGAGTGGGCAGCCTTGTCTAGTCCCTGATTTTAGTGGGATTGCTTCAAATTTCTCTCCTTTTAACTTCCAGTTTACAGAATATTGCTTTCACTATGTTTAGGTAGGGGCCTTGGATTCCAGATCACTCCAAGACTTTTTATCATGAAGGGATGCTGGATTTTGTCAAAAACCTTTTCAGCATCTAATGAAAAGACCATGTGTTTTTTTCCTTTAGTTTGTTTATGTAGTGAAATACATTGACAGATTTCCATATATTGAGCCATCCCTGCATCCCTGGGATGAAGCCTACTTGATGATGGTGAATTATAGTTTTGATGCATTCTTGGATTTGGTTGGTCAGGATTTTGTTCAATATTTTTGCATCAATCTTCATGAGGGAGATTGGTCTGAAGTTCTCCTTCCTTGTTTGTTTTTTGTTTAGTTTAGCTATAAGTGTTATTGTGGCTTCATAGAATGAGTTGTGTAGTGTTCCTCGAGTTTCTATTTCATGGAAAAGTTTGAAGAGTATAGGTATTAACTCTTCTTTGAAGATCTGATAGAATTCCCCACTAAAACGATCTTGTCCTGGGAGACTATTAATGACTGCTTCTATTTCCTCAGGAATTATGGGACTATTTAGATGATTTATCTGATTCTGTTTTAACATTGGCACCTGGTATGTATCTAGAAAGTTGTCCATTTCATCCACATTTTCAAACCTTGCTGAGTATAAACTCTTGTAGTAGGATCTGATGATTTTTTGAATTTCCACAGTTTATGTTGTTATTTCTCCCCTTTCATTTCTGATTTTATTAATTTGGATACTGTCTCTGTGCCCTCTGGTTAGTCTGCCTAAGGATTTATCTATCTTGCTGAGTTTTTCAAAGAACCAGCTCCTTGTTTTGTTAATTCTTTGTATAGTTCTTTTTGTGTCTGTTTGGTTGATTTCAGCCCTAAGCTTGATTATTTCCTGCTGTCTACTCCTCTTGGGGGTATTTGCTTTTTTGTTCTAGAGCTTTCAAGTGCACTGTCAAGCTACTAGTGTAAGCTCTCTCCATTCTCTTTTTGGAGGCACTCAGAGCTATGAGTTTTCCTCTTAGCACTGCTTTCATTGTGTCCCATAAATTCTGGTATTATGTGTCTTCATTTTCATTAAATTCTAAGAAGTCTTTAATTTTTTCTTTATTTCTTCCTTGACCAAGCTATCTTTGAGGAGAGCATTGTTCAAAGACCATGTGTATGTGTGTTTTCCATTGCTTTTGTTTGAGCTTAAGACCAGCCTTAAGCCGGGGTGATCTGATAAGATACATGGAATTATTTCAGTATTTCTGTATCTCTTGAGGCCTGTTTTGTGACCAATTATATGCTCAATTTTGGAGAAGGTACCATGAGGTTCTGAGAAGAAGGGATATTCCTTTGCTTTAGGGTGGAATGTTCTATAAATATCTGTTAGATCCACTTGGTCCATAACTTCAGTTAGTTTCACAGTATCTCTGTTTAGCTTCTGATTCCATGATTTGTCCATTTTTGAGGATGGGGTGTTGATGTCTCCCACTATTATTATGTGGGTGCAATGTGTGCTTTGAGATTTATTAGTTTCTTTTATGAATGTGGGTGCCCTTGTGTTAGGAGCATAGATGTTCAGAATTGAGAGTTCATCTTGCTAAACTTTTCCTTTGACTAGTATGAAGTGTCCCTCCTTATCTTTTTTGACAATTTTTGGTTGAAAGTCAATTTTATCCAATATAAGAATGGCCACTTCAGCTTGTTTCTTGGGACCATTTGCTTGGGAAATTGTTTCCCATCCTTTGACTCTTAAATAGAGACTGTCTGTCACTGAGGTGGGTTTCTTGTATGCAGCAAAATGTTGGGTCCTGTTTAAGTATCCAGTCTTTTTATAGGAGAATTGGACCGTTGATATTAAAAGATATTAAGGAAAAGTGATTGTTGTTTAGTATTATCTTCTTAGTTAAAGGTGAAATTCTGGTTGTGTATTTGTCTTCTATTGGCTTTGGTGAAATATTACCTTGTTGATTTTTCTGCGGTGTGGTTTGCTGCCTTGTGTTGGTATTTTCCACCCTTTATCCTTTGCAGAGCTGGATTTGTGGAAAGATATTGTGTAAATTTTGTCATGGAATCTATGGTAATTGTAAGTTAGTCTAAGCTGACATTTATGTTCTCTTAGGGTCTGTTTGACATCTGCCCAGGCTCTTCTGTCTTTCATAGTCTCTGGTGAGAAATCTGGTGTAATTCTGATAGGTCTGCCTTTGTATGTGGCTTGACCTGTTTCTCTCACTGTTTTTAGTATTCTTTCTTTGTTTAGTGCATTTAGTGCTTTGAATTATTATGTGATGAGAGGTATTTCTGCTCTGGTCCAATCTGTTTTGATTTCTGTAGGCTTCTTGTATGTTCATGGGCATCTCTTTCTTTAGGTTAGGGAAGTTTTCATCTATAATTTTGTTGAAGATATTTACTGGCCCTTTAAGATGTAAATCCTTGCTTTCTTCTATACCTATAATCCTTAGGTTTGGTCTTCTCATTGTGTCCTGGATTTCCTGGATGTTTTGGGTTATAAGCTTTTTGCATTTTGCATTTTCTTTGACTGTTGAGTCAATGTTTTCTATGGAATCTTCGGCATCTGAAATTCTTTCTTCTATCTCTTGTATTGATCATATCTCCTTTACTCCTTCCTACCTGATCTTGCCCTTCACATGCCAGATTCAGTGCACATGTAAAATATATTCAATTTTCCCTCACAGTGAGATCCATGTGTCACCCAAGTCCCTTTCTCCACACCCAACCTCTCTGGACATATGGATTGTAGATTGGTTATTAATTATATAATAGCCAATTGTAGGCTTAGACTTTTCAAAGTCTACTTTTAATACAAGTTCTTTAAAGTTTTAACCTTCCTTCTAGTCTGCCATCCACCTAAATAGTAGAAAGGACAGGTTAATAGAGCAAAAGAGAGTTTGGACAAGTTTAGAAATAGTTCTTTGGAGCAAATCAAGTCTTTATTGTCATCAGCAGTTCAGTTCACACAAATCAGCACTGGCAGCTCAATCCACTCACAAATACCATTCATGAATTGGCAATAGTTTGTTGATCCAGAAGAAACAGTGAGGCTCTGCCAATCAATGAAAGCAGCAAGAAACTGCTGGAATACTTCCAGAAGTTCTTTGATGGCATTTCTCTCTATGAAGTCAAGACAACTGATGACCAGAAAAGAGAATGGCAAGGCATACTATCCCACAAAGTGTTATCCACTGTCTTTTGGGTTATATTTATACTCTTTCCAAACATCACATGTTCTGTCAAGTGTCCAATTTGGCAAAACATCTCATGTACTTTTTCCAGGCTGCTTCCAGAAAAACACCACATGTCTGTTCTTAGCAAAACATTCTCCCATAAATCTGCTTTAGGAAAAATATCTTCTCAAGACAGTTTCCAGAAAAACATAATATGATACAACTGAGTCTCCAAAGAAACCAAAAATTTCCACTTCTGTTAATATCCACATACAAGCAAATACATACCATATTTATCTTTCTTGTTCTGAGTTACCTCGCTCAGAATATTTTTTTCTAGTTCTATCCATTTGCTTGAAGACTTGATGTCATATTTTACTAGCTGAGAAATATTCCATTGTGTAAATGTACCATATTTTCTTTATCCATTCTTCTGTTGAAGGATATCTAGGTTGTTTCCAGTTACTGGATATTTTAATAAAGTTGCTATCAGCATAGTAGAGCAAATGTCCTTTTGGTAGGATGAAACATCCTTTGAGTCCAAGAGTAGTATGGCTGGATCTGAATGTAGATTGATTCCTATCTTTCTGAGGAACTGCCATACTGATTTCCATAATGGCTATACAAATTTGCATTCCCACCAGCAATGGAGGAGTGTTCCATTTACTGTACATCCTTGCCAGCATGTGCTGTCACTTGTACTATTGATCTTAATCATTCTGACATATGTAAGATGAAATCTCAGATTAGCTTTGTTTTGCATTTACCTGATGGCTAAGGATGTTGAATATCTCTTTTAGTGTTTCCCAGCAGTTTTAGTATCCTTTATTGCAAATTCTGTTTAGATATGTTTCCCATTTTTAAATTGGGTTATTTTGGTTTTTTTAATATCTAGTTTCTTGGTTTCTTTATACATTTTGGATAGTAGCCTTTCATTGGATGTGGAGTTGGGAAAGAAATCAACAACAAACCCTTTCCCAGTCTACAGACTGCTGCTTTGTCTCAATGACAGTGTCCTTCACTTTGTGGAAGCTTTTTAGTTACATGAGGTCCCATTTATAAATTGATGGTCTTAGTTTCATTGTAACAATGTTCTGTTTAAAAAGTCTTTTCCTGTGCTAGGTTCAAGGCTATTCCTCACTTTCTCTTCAATCAGTTTAAGTGTATCTGGTTTTATGCTGAAGTCTTTCATTCACTTGGAGCTGAGTTTTGTGTAACATAATAGGAAGTATGAACCTATTTGCATTCTTCTCCATATAACCATTCAATTTGACAGGCACTATTTATTTGTTGAAGATGCTCTCTTTTTTCCAGTGTATTTCTGGCTTCTTTATAAAAAAATCAGTTGATGTGTGGACTTACATCTGGGTCTTCAACTTAATTCCCTTGATCAGTATGTCTATTTTAATGCCAATGCAATGCTTTTTTTGTTACTGTACTTTTGTAATATTATTTGCGATCAGGGATGGTAAGATTTCCCAATATTCTTTTATTGTTCCGTATTGTTTAAGCTAAAATGTTCTTTCTTTGATTAGTTGTTTTGTTTTGCTTTCTTCTTGGGATTTGTTTTGTTTCCAAATGTTGAAAGCTGGCTTTTCAAAATGTGGATGAATTGCGTCAGAAAATTGATCAGTATTGCACTGAACCTGTGAACTGATTTTGATAAGATGGCCAGTTTTGCTATGTCAATTCTATTGATTCATTAGCATGGGAGGATATTTCTAACTTCTGAGACCTTCAATTTCTTTCTTCAAAGACTATACTTTTTAGCAGGCAAATCTTTCACTTGATCGGTTAGAGTTACCTCAAGATATTTTATATTATTTGATGCTATTATGAAAGGTGTTGTTTTTCTGATTTCTTTCTTAGTCTGTCATTTGTATATAGGAGAAATAATGATTTTGTGAGTAATTTTGTACTCAGCTACTTTTCAGAAAGTGTTTATCAGCTTTAGGATTTCTCTAGTAGAATGTTTAGGGTCACTTATATCTCTTATTTGCTATTGTATCATCTGCAAATAAAGACACTTTGAGTTCTTTATTTCCAATTTGAATCCCCCTGATTTCCTTCAGTTGCCTAGCTTCCTAGTTAAGAAATCAAATAATTTATTGAAAAGATATGGAGAGAGTGGACAACCTTGATTTGTTTCTGATTTTAATAGAATTGCTTTGAGTTTCTCTACATTTAGTTTACTGCTGGCTATGGGTTTACTAGAAACTGAATTTATTATATTGAGTGATTTCCCTCAATTTCCAAGGAATGTTGGACTTTTTTCTTTTTTTTTTTCTTTTTTTTTATTATTGGATATATTTTTATACATTTCATTTCCCTTTTTCTGG
>BDUI01000052.1:188432-202780 GCA_002335545.1 Apodemus speciosus | reverse complement strand
GAATATCCAATATATACAAAGAACTCAAGAAGTTAGACTCCAGAGAGCCAAATAACACTATTAAAAAATGGGGTACAGAGCTAAACAAAGACTTTTCACCAGAGGAATAGCGAATGACTGAGAAGCACCTAAAGAAATGTTCAACATTCTTAGTTATCATGGAAATGCAAATCAAAACAACCCTGAGATTTCACCTCACACCATCAGAATGGCTAAGATCAAGAACTCAGGAGACAGCAGGTATTAGTGAGGATATGGAGAAAGAGGAACACTCCTCCACTGCTGATGGGATTGAAAGCTGGTACAACCACTCTGAAAATCAGTCTAGTGGTTCTTCAGAAAACTGGGCTATCCCACTCCTGGGCACAGGATACCCACAGGATTCTCCCCCACGTAATAAGGACACATGCTCAACTATGTTCATATTGTCCCTATTTATAATAGCCAGAAGCTGGAAAGAACACAGATGTCCCTCAATGGAGGAATAGATACAGAATATGTGGTATATTTACACAATGAAATACTACTCAGCAATTAAAAACATGAATTCATGAAATTCTTAGGCAAATGGTTGGAACTGGAAAATATCATCCTAAGTGAGGTAACCCAAGCACAAAAGAACACACCTGGAATGCAGTCACGGATAAGTGGATATTAGCCCAGAAGCTCTGAATACCCAAGACACAATTCACATATCAAATGATTGCCAAGAAGAAGGAAGGAGAGGGCCCTGGTCCTGGAAAGGTTTGATGCAGCAATGTAGAGGATTAGCAGGACAGAGAATTGGGAGGGAGTTGATTGGGGTTCCGGGGAGGGAAGAGGGCTTATGGGACTTATGGTGATGGGGAATCAGGAAACGGGAAATCATTTGGAATGTAAACAAAGAGTATAGAAAATTAAAAATAAGAAAATTCTAACAATTTTAAATACACGTTTCAATTATAATAACCAAATGAGAATAATCGGGCATGAGCATCTTTATCATGCTTGGGGTATTTTTGTAATATTTTTCATGCATGAATTTTAATAACACTTCTACTTTTTGTAATTTAATTTTTCAAATATGCTTACAATAAAGGTCTGCTCACCTTTGTGGGAAAAAAAGCCCAGGGCCAGATATATTTAGTGAAGATTTCTACCAGAACTTCAAAGAAGACTTCAACCAATATTCCTCAAACTACTCCATAAAATAGAAAGAGAAGGAACACTACCTAACTCATTCTATGAAGCCATGATTACTCTGATGCCTAAACCACACAAGGTCCCAACCAAAAAAGTGAACTTCAGACCAATCTTGCTTATGAACATTGGTGCAAAAATACTCAATAAAATTCTTGCGAACCAAATCCAAGAACACTTCATAACCACATTCACCACTAACAAGTTGTCTTCATCCCAGGGATGTAAGGTTGGTTCAATATACAAAAATCCATTAATGTAATCCACTATATAACCAAAGTCAAAGAAAAAAAAATCACATAAACATCTCCTTAGATGCTGAAAAAGCATTTGACAAAATACAACAACCCTTCAGGTTAAAAGTATTGGAGAAATCAGGAATTCAAGGCCCATACCTAAACATAATAAAAGCAATTTAATGCAAATCAAGAGCCAGGATCAAATTAAATGAGAGATACTTGAAGCAATCCCACTAAAATCGGGGGCAAGAAATGGATACCCACCCTTCCCATATTTATTCATTATAGTACTTGAAGTTCTAGCTGGAACAATAAGACAAGAAAAAGAGATCAAGGGGAAACAAATTGGCAAAGAAGAAATCAAGGTATCACTACTTGCATATGATATGATAGTATACAAAAGTGACCCCAAAAATTCTACCAGAGAACTTTTCCAGCTGATAAACAACTTCAGCAAAGTGGCCAGATACAAAATTGACTCAAATAAATCAGTAACTTTTCTTAATATAAATGATAAACAAGCTGAGAAAGAAATTAGGGAAATAACTCCCTTCACAATAACCACAAATAATATAAAATATCTTGGGGGTAATTCTAATCAAACAAGTGAAACAAGTATGACAGTAACTGTATTTGCTTTCGAATGGACTGAACCAGTGGTGGAAAAATCTGGTCAATTAATATAGACTCCATTGCTGCAAGGGTTCAAAAACTCACTAACATTGTTTGATGAAGGCCTGAGTGACGATATATCAGAATTTAGATAAAAATTATCTACAAAGCTTCCTGATCTAGTACATAAATGACATTCTCATAGCTTTGACCACTAAGAAGGAATTTAGGCAGGCAGCAAAGGCCTTTCAAAAACCCTCCAAGCCTTAGAGTATAGTATCAGGGAAAAAGGGAGGGTGGCTTAACAGAGTGTTTCTTATATCACATACCTAAGCTACAAGCCAGGGGAAGGAGGCTTTTCCACAATAAGTGTGAAGGTGACTAGTTTTAGAATTATACCAGGCCATCCACCTTAAGGCCATGAACGCTGCTTAGTTCCTCAAACCCAGGTATTATTTCCCAAATTTGGTAAGCCTGATTAAAAACAGCATTTTTAGACATGTTACCTGTGTTCAGGTAAACCTCCAAGAGGGAAGGAGGATCCCAGAAGGAATATTGGCTCAAGAAAATGAACCTGGGGAGCACTGGACATTGGACTTTAATGAAATAATGGTTACTGTTTTTAGATATAAATATTTGCTGACATTTGTAAAAAAAAAAAAATGTCCCAAATATGATAGAAGCATAACCAATCTAAACAGAGACTGTTCTGATAGTTACTAAGAAACTTCTTCAGGAAATAACTTTTAGCATTGAACTGACTGTAACTGTGGGGTTTAACAATGACCTAGTCTTCATAACTAAAGTCGACAAAGTTATTAATATTCATTGGAAATTGCATTATTCATCTAGGCCACAGAACTCAAACCAAGTTGAAACAGCATAACTCTTCAGGAGACTGACCAAATTGGTCCAGAAAATTAACAAAAATTAGGCCAACTTCTTCCCCTTTGCCCTGTTCCAAGCTTCATGTACTTCTTACCAAGAAAGAATTATTCCTTTTGAAGTTATATTCTGGAGACAACCTCCCATAATCCCCAAACTCCAAAATATTTTCAAGATAGAAATTTTTAGTCATTTCCATCTCAAGCCCTTGCTGGTTTTTGAGGAAGCTACTAGGCCATTGACTGGATGATGAAGGGAATTTTGCCTTTTCCCATCTCCAAACCCACCCAGTAGTTCTAGCTAGGGTACCAGATTTGGATGAAGATGATCCTACCTGAACTCTGAAGCTTAAGTGAAAGGAACCCTAGTCAGGTATCCTTACCAGCACAACTGCTGTAAAAGTGGCTGTTGTTATCCCTTGGATTCATAACTCCATAAAAATTAAAGAAGGCTAATAAGGACAGCAACATATGAATTATGTCTAGGACTTTGGACCTATTAAAGATAAGACTAACTGGAGATCAATAACCTAGAACACTATGTTCATTCTTTTCCTTTCGTTTTATATGGGGATGTACAACCTTCACTGTCTCTTTCTCTGTGTGGAATCAAGAATAATAAACACATAATAATCAATCTGACTATAGTTAAACAATCCCAGTTTCATATAAAACTTTGTTCTTTGAGCCCCACATTTGGAACCTGGTTAAATTATAGAAGGGATGGTTTAGAAGAACCTGTCATTTGAAAGAGAAACATAGAAAATACATACACATACACATATATGTGTGTATATGTGTATATATATATATATATATATATATATATTCCATTAAGTGGCCCTCACTTATGAGGAGCCACATAATAGAGGAAATTTATATTGTGACAAATGGTATTGTGAAACTGAGGGTCCCTGGAGTCATGTTGAAAATTTTATATACATGTAAAGAAGAGCTCCATAAACACTGTACAACAGGGAATCATAATACTGTACCTCAAGACTGAGAGATTGACAACAACATAGAGATGACTATGCTTTTGGACACACTAGAAGAATTTTGGAAATAAGATTTTAATTATACTACCAAAAGAGATCTAGAGGATAAGTTTACCATTTCAGAAGAGACTGCTTATCCAGAATTCTAGATTCATGGATCTACCAAAATACCTACTACCTAAACCAAGGGGAAAGACTCAAATCTGATCATTGCTCACTTCTACCAAGAGCCATTCTCACATAGATCTTAACACCCCCTCCTTTCGGCCATTTCCAGCCCGCTTTTTCTAGTCTGCTTTTAGAAGGAAAAATACTAGCTTAAAGATTAGCCAAGGAGTTAGATGGTCAGTGCATGCAGAGCTCACCTGAGTGGGCTAGAATAAACAGAGTTCACCTGTGGTTAGGTTACCATAGCAACTCTTTTCTACTTCACCTCCTCATGATCAATTTACCATGCCAAGTTCCTGCTTTTCCGTGAGATTCTGAGAGACAATTCTGAGAAACTGTTCCTGAGAAATGATGCTAGCCCCCTGAGATTGTTCCCCCAATACAATGATTTTCCCCCTTTACTCCTCCCTACACCTTGCTTGCTTCCCTTTAAGTTGTCTTGTGTAAAAAATAAAATTTGACAGCTTGATCAGAATACTGTCTTGCTATCTATCTCTCTTGTCTCTTGTCTCTAGCAATCTCCGAGGTGTTCTGGGGACCCTGTTGACTGTCCTGCGGGTTGGGACACTCTGGCACCCAACAATGAGGCCCCCGTGGAGCCATCAAGGACAAGAATGCTGTAGGACTCAGGTAAGTGCCCTTCACGCGCAGCTCCAGGAGCAGATAGATCAAGGCACGGTTGACCTGCCAGTGCTCAACTAGGGAATAATCTCCACCGTGACAACATCTCAGAAGGTGAGACAAGGGACAAGGATTCCCTTAGCATTCCCCTTAGCACTCCCTATTCATTTCATGGCTCAAAGAAGCTCTCAAGACGCGAAGGGCTGGGTTAAGAAAAAGAGATCATAGGTACTTCTTTGAGAAGTACATAGGATCTTAAGTATTTTGTCAGACAAATTTGTCCCTGGTTCCCAGGGGAAGGAACTATAGATAAGAAAACTTGGGCTAGAGTAGGTGATTGTTATTTGACCTTCATACAATGGGGTCAGGTTACAGGCTACTCCTTGCAGGACTAGTGGGTGTAGGTCTGGCCTTAGAGATAATAGACTCAGATCAGAAGATTTACATTTAAGTTAATACAAAGCTCAGAGCTGCCTCAGCAGAGGCTTGAGAGATGCTGCTTTCGTCTTGCAGGCCTCACCTAGAGAGTTTCTGGCCAAAAGAACTTTTTTTTTTTTTTACTGATTCATATAGATGTGGTTCAAAATCCAGTTCAAACTTAGATCTGTGAAATATTAGTAAGGCTATATAGAAATTATAAAGGCATTAAAATTTGGCCTGCCTACTACATAGAAAATTATTATAGATTTAAAGGGTTGTTTTTTGCTTTCTGGATCCTGATAATTATAAATGAATTTTCTTCTAACTTTAAAAGAGCATGAGCTAACTTTAAAAAATCCAATAAAATAATTTCATCAAAAAGTTCTTCCTCGAGAAATGGCTAATAGCCTTACCATATGTGGAAAAAAAAAAGTTTTGTCTCTGCTTCAATACAAGAAGATAAGATCTTAAATTTTTTCAATATATATTGTTTATAGAATTTTATTATAGGCCTTTGCTCTTAACAATGGGCTTTTAAATTTTTTAAGTAAATGATTTTCAAAAGGTGTTAAGATAAATTATTTGGCTAAGACACTGCTTTAAACTTGCCACAAGAGGATTTAAGCATCTGATGTTCTCAAGATAAATACAAAATAAACAGAGAGACATAACTTGAAGAAAGGTACCATAAATATTTGTCAACAGTTTATAATATATGTTCACTTCCATTCCTTGACAAAGAAAACATTAATGTAAAATCTCTCCAAATAAAGTTTTAACATCCTGCAATAAAGATTTGGTGTGATAATAAAGGGTTGCAAGATAAAATCATAAGAATATTTTTAAAATAAATGTTTTAAGAGCCTGATGAAATGTTTCTTCCTTATTTCAAACAGCAATCAAATTAATTATTATTGATAGTAAATCTATTACATGGCAAGCCTTTTTGACAAAATTAATAATTGCTATCCAATAGATAAGTTGTTTAAACTTGCTTCCATACATGCTTTTATATTTCTATAGATCTATAATGCATCCTATAAAAAATGCATCAACTGTGGGAGTAAAACTCTTATAACTAGATCACATGTTTGTTCTTTTGAGTTTCCCCTTGCTTCAGCACAGATAATTGAATTGGGTGCTGTAGCTGCTATTTTTAAAAATGTTAAAAACCAAAATTTTAATTTATATATTAATAATAAATATATGCCTAGCTCATGGCTTACAAAAACTTGAAATTGTTTCTTTTTTTAAAATTCTGCTAATTCTTAAATTTTACAATAAAAGATATACATATGACATATTGACATATTGACATATTGACATATTGACAGCATTTCTTTTTTTTTTTGTTTGTTTTTTTGGATTTGATTTTTTTGAGACAGTTACAAATGTTTTACAAAGCGCAACTAAAAATAAAGTTAGTCATTAAATATATTATTTTTCTATATTGGATGTTCCAAATCAGACTAAGATAAGTATTATAACTGACTATTACAGTCAGTCATTTGAAACGTTTTATTAATAATTTATTATTAGTCATATTACTGAGATTCCTTATAATCCTCAAAGACAAGATATTGTGGAACAGGTCCATAGAACTTTAAAACAATATTTTTATAAATAAAAGAGGGGAGAATCACATCTCTGTATATCACAAAAATTTTTAAATTTTAATGCTAGGGAACTCTCGGAGTGTGGAGAAGAGGGCATGTTTGTGTTTTTTCTACAGGATGCTGAAGGAACATGCTAGCTGCCAGAGTATGCTAATGCTTAGACAAAGAATAATGCTGATTATAATCATTGAAAATGGTCACAGTCCTTGACACCTTTGGATGCCTCCTACTAATGCTGACATCAGTCATCAACATCTATAGACTCAACATCCCTCTTTGCATTGCAATTTTATTTAGCTAAAAATTAGACAAATTATGAGCAGATTAAAGGGGAGATATTGGCTAGTGCTGATTGCCCCCATTCAGGGTGTCAAAAGGCCATATATTTAAATTTTACAGATTTCAAGTGTAGACCAGGTAGAACGTGGCCTGCCATTTGTTTTCTTTAAGACATCTACAAAATTTACTTTAGTTGTTTGGGACTCTTGGGAGAGCCTCTGGACTTCTCCTCGTATGATTGCATCCAAGTGAAACATAATGTTACACCCCAGCTAGTTTTCTAACAGATGATGAGTCCTGCAAGGCCACTAATCCCTCTACAAAGGGAAGGTGCACACCTTTATAAATTAAGTTTACCACCTATGCAAAATCTCCCAGTCTATATTGGCAAAAAGGTTATGAATGGGGTCTTCATCTTTATGAATTCAGCTTAGATGCAGGTATTATTTTCTCTATTAAGCTCCTTAAAGAGCCTTTACATCAGGCCCAGCCAGTCCCAATGGGGCCTCATCCTGTTCCGTCTAAAGGAATTGACCAAGACACCACCCATGCTCATTCTCTTAAAGGCACCTCCCTACCTTCTGTATTTGCCCTCTGGCTAGGCCACCAGCCACTATTCTGTCTATACCACCTCCACAACCAGCTCTCACTAAAAATCTTGTCCTTTTTTTAGTTAATCAGCCTTTTCTTACCTTAAATGAAACTTCCCCTGAACTTGTTGAAGATTGCTGGTTGTGCTACCATTCCCAAACAACCTTTTATGAAGGAATTGTCTTTCTTGGTGATCCCCTCCATGCTGGTGATCCACAGCACTGCCGTTGGCAAAACGGTGCTTGGCCAGGTCTTTCATTAACCCAAATATCTGGCCTGGGACTTTGTATGATCTCTAGAAGAACAAATGCCCTCTCAGTTCATGCTCACGTGTGTAATGAAACCTATTTTCTCCCTCCTGGCAATTTTTTATCCCACCTCCCATGGAACCTAGTGAGCATGCCCTGATGGCCTCACACCATGCCTCTCCACCTCAGTTTTTCAAAATCAAAAGAATGGAGAGAGCCCTGAGTTTTGCATCCTTATTAAGATGGTTCCTTGTTAAGTTTATTATCACTCTGAAGAATTTTTCACCTGTGGGATCAATCCACATCCACTAGAGGCTCCACCTCTTTGAGCCATTCCCTCAGAGAACCTATCTCTGCTGTTACTATCTCTGTTCTACTTGGCCTCGGTGCTGTGGGAATGGTATTGGTATTTCTTCCCTTGTCCTTTCTAACTCTAGGTACAGAAAGCTAAGTGCCACCATCGATCAAGATGTCCAACACCTTCAGCAGGGGATAATTGATCTCTCCTACTCTGTTGACTCCCTAGCTGAGGTTGTCCTCCAAAATAGGTGAGGACTTGATCTCCTGTTCCTCTAACAGGATGGACTTTATGCAGCTTTAAAAGAAGAATCCTGTTTCTATACTAGTAAAACAGGAGTTGTAAGAGATAGCATGAAAAAGGTCAGAGAAGGAGTAGAAAAATGTAAACGGGAAAGAGAACAGAAAGAAAGTTGGTATAAAAATTGGTTTTCCACCTTTCCATGGCTCACTACGCTTTTACCTAGAATCCTAGGACCCTTTGTAGGTCTATGATTGTTTTGTTCTTTTGGAGCACGGGCTTTTAAATGCCTCACTACCCTATTTAAAAAAAAAACAGGTAGATGATTTGGCAGCCAAGCCCATTCAGGTTCATTACTATTGTTTGGCTATGGAAGATCAAGAGATGGCTACCCAGCTCCCCCCAACCCCCAGGGCAGTCACAGAACAGCCCGAATGACACACTAGAGTGCCTTGGCAGAGAGAGCATTCTTGTCACAGTCGTTCTAGCTGGCACTTCTGAAGGAGCCCACAAGCTCTAGGCACCAATAAACAATAAATTTGCTGAGGAGTTGCAGATGATGGGCACCTTCCCAGGGCCACTCCCACCTAAGACAGGGGTCTCTGGAGGTTGTTAGAGATACCCAGGGATGGGAACTTGCTGATGGATGACTGGGATGATCCTAAGACAGGCACTGCTCCATTCCTTTGGTGCCTCATCTGCTTTTCATCAATGGCTGTTTGACCTCTGCTCTCTTTAATACAGAGGAGAGGGAGATGCCAGGAGCCATTCTCACATATATCTCAAAACCCCCTCCTTTCAGCCATTTCTAGCCCACTTTTTCTAGTCTGCTTTTAGAAGGAAAAATACTAGCTTAAGATTAGCCAAGGAGTTAGATGGTCAGTACATGCAGAGCTCACCTGAGTGGGCTAGAACAAGCAGAGCTCACCTGTGGTTAGGTTACCATAGAAATTCTTTTCTACTTCACCTCCTCATGATCAATTTACCATGCCAAGTACCTGCTGCAATAGCCAGCTTTTCCATGAGATTCTGAGAGACAATTCTGAGAAACTGTTCCTGAGAAATGATGCTAGCCCCCTAAGATTGTTCCCCAAATACAATGATTTTCCCCCTTTACTCTTCCCTACAACTTGCTTGCTTCCCCTTAAATTGCCTTGTGTAAAAAATAAAATTTGACAGCTAGATCAGAATACTGTCTTGCTGTCTGTCTCTCATGTCTCTTGTCTCTCGCCTTCTCCTTGGTGGTCCAGGGACCCTATTGACTGTCCTGCGTGTCAGGACAGTCATCTGCTCCTGGCATCTCCCTCTTCTCTGTATTAAAGAGAGCAGAGGTCAAACAGCCATTGATGAAAAGCAGATGAGGCACCAAAGGAATGCAGCAGTGCCTGTCTTTGGATCATCCCAGTCATCCATCAACAAGTTCCCATCCCTGAGTATCTCTGCCAACCTCCATAAGACTGTTTTCAACATTTCCACCTTGATCCTTACCAACACTGCGGCCAGGAATCCTTCTATATTCTCTACCCTTGACAGTATGTTATATTTTTTGTATATTATTTGCATAAATCCTCAACCTCCAGTCTATCAGCAAATAATAATTCTAACTGGGAATAACTACAATAACACTGGAGGACTATAGGGAACTGGAACCTGCTTACTGTTCAAGGATTTCACATAAAATCAGTTTATTTTGAGGCTTGCTATTCCACTCTCCAGGTAATTTTTCTCTATCAGCAGCAATACTTTGTGGCCTCTGAGAACACTTGGTGACCATGCGTAAGTGTTTTAACTCCTCTTCTGTGGCATTCCAAAACAATAAATCCCTCTTAGGCATCCTACTACATATCCTGCTCCAGGTCTACTTATCTAACAATGAAGAAGGGAGAACACACTTTAGCAGGGACCTCAGGCTGCAGTGGGAAAAGTGAGCTGCACCTATCCCTGTCCTACTCCTGGTTGGAGCCAGTATTACTAAAGCAATAGCCATAAAACATCAACTCTCATAGTTGGTAATAAAACCTTTAGAGAATTAGGTAAACTAGCAGACCAAGACTTAGAGAACTCTATATCCACTTCATATCCAGATATAGACTCTTTAGTGTAAGTCATTCTGCAAAATCAAAGAGGCTTGGATTTTGTCTTAATGTAAGGAAGGGAATTATGTATTTTGGGAGAAAACTTCTGTTTCTTTGTTAGCCAATCAGAAGTAATTAGGAAAAAAACTAACTATGATAAAGGAAACCTCCAAAAGGGGGGTGGACATAGATCAAATAAATGGTATCAGTTTTTGTCCTGAACCTGATGCCACCTTTACTAACAGTAACTAGACAGTTGATTTTTATCTTGATCATGTTAGTAGTAGAACTGTAGATCTTCAATTGTAAGGTCAGCTATATCAAAGAATAAACTCAGTTAAACCAACTGTGCCCCAAGAATAGAATTAATCAGCAAGTTGACTCATGCCCACAGAACCAGTGAGGAAAGTTATGGGACAATATTGTGCAGAGGTTCCACCGTCATGTATACCTGCTGAGGCAGTCCATGTTTAATCTGATCTTCTTAATGGAGAATCCCATGGAAAATTACCCAACTCTATTCTAGTAACTCTTATTCTAAGTTAGGATGTCCCAGTCAATTTCTCTTAGCGTCTTTTAATTGCTAAGTAAAGATAAAAAAGCATGGATTCTGCCTTCAAAATGGTGTGCTCTGGACACTTGGAGCTATACTTAAGTCTGCAAATACCTGTGTGTGAAATCCAAGCTGTGTCTTAGTGATCATCTATGGTGAATCTCCTATAAGGGTACTATTGAACAAATTGTTACTTTTTCCGAGGGGATTCCAGAAGGAGGCAAAAGAACAGGGTGGGGGGCGAAGGAGAAAAAAGTGGAGAAAAGTTGAAGGGATGGGAAATAGAATACAATGGGGAGAAAGAAAACTTTTAAAGAAATAAAGGCTGAAGAATTCTCAAACCATTGGACATACATGAACATTAAATTCAAGAACATCAAGATACCATGAATAAGATGATCTCCAAGAAATCTGCATTTAAAAAAACAAATGAAAAGATATACATTCAAAAGTATAACATAAAACTGACTTGCTGTAGAGAAGAAAGTTCCCACACAATTGTCAGATGATTTCTCAACTGAAATCTTGAAGCCTAGAATAAAAGGGACAGTATCTACAAAACACAAAAAGAAAACGAATTGCAAGAGTGCTTTCCCCCTTCCACATTAGTATATATATTGGCATTGTTCTTGTTCAGGTCAAAGTTATGCAGATGTTCTGGAGAGATGTCATAGCTGGAAATTCTCTTACATTCCAGAAGACACCATTTCACAGAAAGCCTCCTGTTTTATTAGTTTTTACACTCTTTCTGCCCCTTTCTCCACAATACCTGAGACTTAGATACTGTAGTTGTGTTTTAGATGTACCAGCCTTACATTTTTGAGCTCTTGTGGATTTCTGTAAAACCTGTTACAAAGAGAAGTTTCACAAGACCTCAACCCTATACAAAGAACTAAGGACAAACAAGGAATGCTAAGAGCAAGAGAATAATCTTCCCACCAACTGTTTATCCAACATCAACTGGTAAGCTCTGAAATTGTGTACATACAGGCAACAGGATATGAACTGATCATGTTGTATTTTTATTTGCTATAACAACAATTAGAGAAAAGTGGCTATAAATTTGAAAGAGAATACAGGGAAAGATTTTGAAAACCAAAATGAAAAGAGAAATTATATAATTATATTTTAATATTAAATTAAAAACAAATTAAATGTCAATGATATTAAAACTCGCAACCATAGTTGGATGTAATATACAAGAAAAGAATAAATAAAAAAACAAACAAAAACCCCAAAATACTAAAACTCACCAAAACTGTCTTTCAAAGTTAGAAGAAAATACATTCCTCGACCCTAGACAACTAAAAGTTTGCCAAGTTCCTTGAACTGAACCTGCTTTACATGTTCTATTGTATGATGTTCTCTGATGTGGGATAAGGTGGATATAGATGTCCAATATAAGGGTGAGTACTCTTAGTAGCTTATTCTCAGTACTTTGAAAAGTCATAAGTCTCTCTGCACTAACTACTACTGACAGAAATAAGAAGAGTCTTTGACCAAGTTTGAGAGCAGCATAAATCTCTAGACACAAATGTAAGTATTTAGAAGCAACTATATAAACATTAGATTCTCCTACTGTCTCTTAGGGTCTATGGTCTCCCTAACTATGCTTTTCTCCCCCCCCCCCCATGTTTACAGTAGAAGACATGAATGCCTTCCTGTGGAACACCACCTCAGCTGTAATCAAGAGAATAGTTTGGTTTCTGTTATAAACTGGTGTGCCACTATTGCACCATTGGGCAGATTTTGCATAGCAGTCTGCATTGCAGTGATTAAAGTCTAGCCACACTATTCTTCACCTTCCACCTTGCTTGAGACAGGATTTCTTCTCATCTCAACTGCTTCTATTAGGCTAGCTGACCCATAAGCTTCCATGCTGTATTTTTCTGTCTTTGTCTCCTATTTTGTACTAAGAACGCAAGGATTTTAGATTCATATTACGTGGAATCTGGATGCTTGAATTTATGTTTTGACATTTGTACATCAAATGAAGAAAGTGAATAAATATTCACTGATCCATCTTCCCAACCTCATGGCAGTGAAAGTTGATGAAAGTAATCTATTAGTGATCTGCTGTAGGTCAGTTATAATCAATTAGTGAAGCTGTAGAGCATAGGGATATTTTATTTGATCCCCAAATTACTCTTATAAGGCAAGGCAACTCTCAAAAATCAGAGAGGATGGATGATTCACCCAAGTCTAGCTAAGGAGAATTCACATTAAGGATCCCCCAAGAAGTAAAAAAAAATATGCTGATGGAAGTTGACCTTTCTTCTAACTCAAAAGACCATACTGACTTCCTGATGGTGAAAAGTCCCATAAATGTTTAGGAGATCCTGAACTCATGAAAGAGCCCTAAATCCAAACAACCACTCCAGCCACTGGAGGTTGTAAAACTATGCTAACTTAACTATTTTAGATTCTAACACAGAGCAGTTAGTGTGAATTCGTGAGTGTAGGGAAGGGAGCACACAGACATAACTACTTGTTTGTTTGCCAGAGAGTTTCTATATTGCAGGCAGTGTTGAGAACTCAGGAATTTGGCTATTTATAATGGGAAAGGTAGCTTTATGTTGCAGATTAATTATTATCCTTTAATTAGACAACATATTTTAAAATCCATTCACTTCTCTTTGAAAAAGATTTATTTTTATTTGTTTATGAGAGGGGGTGATGCATCAAAATGCAGTACCCATGGAGGCCAGAAGAAGATGGCGTAGATCTCCTGGACCCAGAATTATAAAAGGTTGTGAACCACTCCACATGAACTTCTAAAACTAAGAAGTTCTCTATAAGACCAGCACGCTCAGATCACCACTTAGCTCGTGTGCTACCTCCTCCATTTATTTCTTATCATTGATCTCTCTACATGAGAGTGCTACCTGCAGCAATTTACTAAGAAGCTAAATTAACTCTTTTAGTCACAAAAGCAGGGACTGGAACTATGTATGCAAATCTGAATGTCTGCTCCATCCATATTATAACATTTTAAAGGTCCAAGAAATTGTTGGTCTCATTTAAATAATTTAGATTTATAAGAGAATTTTTAAAAAAATTAAACAAAACTTTAGCTTAAAGAAAGCAGGAATAAATCATGTTTTCTAGTTTCCAAGATAGTCTGACCATCTAATTATAGTAGGCAAGCAAGAGTGATGGTAACATCTTCTATTACTTTTGGTGCTATCCATTATCCATGACTCGTAAATTGATAAAAAGATAGCTTTCACAGGGCGTGGTGGCTCACGCCTGTAATCCCAGCACTTGGGAGGCAGAGGCAGGCGGATTTCTGAGTTCAAGGCCAGCCTGGTCTCCAGAATGAGTTCC